>FXXK01000052.1:13269-86488 GCA_900184695.1 Betula pendula
CTTTTTTTTTTTTTTTTAATGTCAGCTGGCTGCCACGTACCCAGGCTGAATGAACTATTCATTCAGCCTGGGCCGAAGACTATCATTACTCGTTTCCAAATGACGGTGAGAGAGATTTGAAAAAATGGCTGAAATCTTTAAGGTTCTCATTTGAAATAACAGTGTAAATAATGGAAATGGTAGATAATGGAAGTGATCTAGATTTAAATGAAAATAAAATATAAATACATATACGTGTTAAATTATAATTTATTCTAAAAGCTTAACTTGATAAGAATTATTAAATTTAATCATTTAATTTATATTTTAACATTCTTTCTCGTATGGAACTTAACCAGTAAAGTAATTAATTAAATTATGAGATAAATGATAAAAATAATGTTTAAATTCAAGACATTTTTTATGATATCATATTAAATTATCACTTATATTCTAAAAACTTAAATTAATAAAAAAATAATAAATTTAATTATTTGATTTGTATTATAACAATATGCTAATTAAAGATAGAGTAATCACTAAAAAAAAAAAAAACACCGGGTTTTAACATCGCTTTTGAGGCCGATTACCTCACTTTTTGAACATCATGTTGAAAGCGATGTAATTGGTGGCATACTAAAAAAATTTTAACATTGTTTTTTAATAAAAAGCGATGTTAAAAATGTTTAACATCTCTTTCTTTAAAGCGATGCGAAATTTTTTTAACATCTCTTCTAATAAAAGGGATGTTAAAAAATTTTAACATCCCTTTTATTAGAAGAAATGTTAAAAATTTTTAACTAAAAATTAACGTGTGTATTTTTATACAGTAGATGTAGTCATATAGATAACAAAATACTACATCTCAACCTGTCTAAAACTCAATATAAAGACAAATATAAAATACTACATCTTAATAAACAAAATTACAATATTACTGAATTTCATAACAGGGGTAACAAACTCACTTTTTACAAACATACATATCACTCAATATAAAGAAACACAAAATTACAATATTACTGGATTTCATAACGTGGATAACAAACCCACTTTTTACAAACATCCATATCACTCAATACAAAAAAACACAAAATTACAATATTACTTAATTCCATACATCGATGTACTATTGAACCGCTGAGCAAGGCCTCGGATCACAAGCACAATAACATCACGCAGGTGCCGCGACTGCACTATCAAGTCTACTTCNGCTCCACCTGTTACACATTAATCCTTAGATTCCAGAGTATGTCAACAAAAAAAAACTAAAAAAAAAAAACTAGATTATGGTGAACTTTGTGGATCCTGACAAATATGGATGAGAATTTAAGGTATCTAGAGTTGAAACATAAACTTACATGAAAAGGAGGTGCATAACTTCCAGGGATTTCAGTAGTTGGAAAAGAAGTTTTAGACCGGCCTGGTTTTACAACCTTGACTCTTTTTCTATTAACTTCTAGGAGTCTTCTCTCGAGACTCCCCACTGAGGCCCTTGTCACACAATGCCTGTTTCCAAAAAGGTAAAAGTGAGACTATGGAGCATTAAAAGAAAAACAACTGGAAAAGCAAAAGATGACAATGAAGGAAAATTAAAAACTGCATTTAATACAATTTGAAATTTAAGTTTTATAGTTCTGGTTGTAGTACGATGCAAAATCTGACTATCAAACATGGGAAGATGGTTTTCATCATCAGAGATAGTATTATATATCGAAAATGCAACAAACCAAAGATTTTTTTAAACAGATTAGTGGTAAGAGTACTCAAATGATGAAAGAGATAGCATTCCCCTAAACAAAGGGGTTGAACAGAACTTGATTAATTAAGTGTGAATGTGCTTCAATATACACTATTACAGTGGTCTAGCTCTGAGCCAGGTAAAGGACTATCTAAACAATTTTTTACTTTCATTTTAACATTTAGCTTAATCTCTTCTAGACAAATGGTGCTAAGAGCATATAATGCTGGCACTCTTACTCTATAAGAAATACTGCTTCCATAACCAAAAGCTCTCCCTGCCCAAAGACATCGATCAAGGTTTTATAATGTCTGTTTATGTTAGCAACGAAATGAAAAAGCCCAATTTGTTAGAGTTTCTTTGAACTATCCTGTACTTCTTTACACAACTAGATTTCCATGAACATCAGAAACATGTTGTGTTTCCCAGAACAGGAAGAAAAAAAAAAGAATGTAAAAATTTTCTACATAAAAATTACTTTTTTTTTTTTTTTAATGATGAGAAACCTTTTTAAGGCAAAGCCATTTCGTGTACTCACCCTTGTTGGGTTAACCTTAGATCTGTGCAAAGCGCCCCTTCCACACGGATCGGATAATACTTCGGTTTTACCGGTCAGCTGGCCCCAAGGAATTATTTGCACCCAAAAAGATTCGAACCTTAGACATGATAGAAATGCTACCAAGACCAAGACCCTTACTACTTGAGTCTTCAAAAAAAATTACTAAATCATAGAAAATGTTTCTAGAACAACACTTGATTTGAGTACCCAATATGCCTTGGTTTAATTAGAACCAAAGATTAAAGAATAACCAAGGGACATGACATCTCCAACACTCTTCATTAGATAAACCATATACGAGGAAAGATAGGATAAGGAATGGAAGTTATATATTCATGAAAAGTTGGGGGTGGCACCAATTGAGGATAAAAAGAGGACAAGTCATTTGAGATGTCTAGTAGACATGCAACGGAAGCAAATGTACGCACCAGTGTGAAACAGTACTGACAATTAGGCCAAAAAATTACATGGTAGAAATAAGCAATTAAAACAAAGAGACATGGTTGTTAAAAAGGTAAACGGAGACATGAACTTAGATTAGATCGGCCGAGTGGCATAAAAGGATGCAAGTAGCTAAACCAATTAAGATATAGATCGAGTTGGGGTTGAATTGAGAAATAGTAACCCTAGAAACAAAACCCACATTAATTTCAGTTGGATCCTATTTACTATTAAAATCTGATGATAATGTAATCAGGCAAGCCTAAACAAGAAAATCAAAAAGGTTAATATCAAGCGAAAGAAATGAGAAATCAATTGCAATCAGTTTAGCTTTGCATAAGGTAAATAAGGCCACAGGAAAACAAAGATTACAATCAAGCTATACTTACAATACAAAAAGATTACTATTCTGTTTACTATTTAGGCTATCCTAATCAAAGCCTTTGTTTCTCAACAAATGCACATTAGACAAAGAGGAATAAAATTCCAAACCACTCTCCGTACTTGGGTCATTCCCCTTCTTTAGAAAATCTTTCACTTTTATCAACCATTATTGCCAAAAAAAAAACCTCAAAGGAGCGCCATGTTCAGAGGATTCACATAAAAAACTCACAAAAACCCCCGCCAACCTCAAACCTCAGCCTTTTCTTTTGAATAAAAAATCCAACAAAAGAAAAAAGAAAATGCATTGATCCATATTTCTTAACATAAGACTGGAAATATAATCATACCTCAAACTTCACAGATCCAAGATCAAGCTTCTGCTTCACTTCTTTAAGAACATCAGGCTCTGCAAGCAAATTAATAGATCAAACTCAGTAGAAGATATCTACCTCCACAAAAGTACCACAGCAAAAACAAAGTACAAAGAAAGAAAATTCAAGAGAAAAGAGGACATTTCGGGTATAAGGAGAGCCAAAAATCATAAATTAGTCTTTGTTGCATGAGAAAATGATCTTTTTTTTTTTTATTATTCATGAGAAAATGATCTTAAGCGTTCACGATGATTACCCCTTCATTTCTTAACATTGGTGATTATCATTGAAACAAAAACTTTTGTTGCCTACATTGAATTTGTTTTCTGAACCTTGGTGACTACTTGGCACTAAATTAATTGTTTAATTAGAGAGAGAGAATGCAATTCTCAACATCTAGGAGCTCCATGTTTTACTAAGCTTTTCTTTTTTTGTAAGTGACAAATTTATTAAGAAGTGCAAAAGAGGGCACAATCATAGTAGAAAGGAAGGAAGTACATGGAATGAAACCCCCAAACAAAAAGATAAAAAGAGTACAAATCAAATCCTGCTTGTAATTCACATTTAATATCTTAATACATTGGCTTTTGAAGATCATGACAGCAAAATTTTATTAGGAATTAAAAAAAGGATAATTTTGGCTGTTAAACCCTAAAACAAGAGGAGGCACGTTATATTGTTGTACGTAGCCTACCTCACACATATTATTATATAGGCTTTGAGAAATAATACAATGACCATAATACCCTCAAACCCTAATACATTATTCTAACACTCCCCCTCAAGCTGGAGCATATATATCATATAAACCCAGCTTGTTACAAATAAACTCTAAACTGGTTCCGACATAAAGCTTTTGTAAACACATCAGCTAATTCGTCTCCAGACTTCACGAATGCTGTAGATATATCTCCATTGAGTATCTTATCTCTGACAAAATGACAATCAACCTCAATATGCTTAGTTCTTTCATGAAAAACTGGATTAGATGCAATATGTAAAGCAGCCTGATTATCACAAAATAGCGGAATAAGAGTAGGAGCTGAGAACCCAATCTCTTGAAGAAAATGTTGTAACCAGGTCAACTCAGTAGCAGTATGAGCCATTGCCCTGTACTCTGCTTCAGCACTAGATCGTGCCACTACTGTTTGTTTCTTACTCTTCCAAGAGACAAGATTACCGCCGAGGAATGTGCAATAACCTGTAGTAGACCGTCTATCTGAAGGAGAACCTGCCCAATCTGCATCAGTAAAACCTTCGACTTTAAGATGTCCATTTGGTCTATATAGTATTCCTAGACCAGGGGCTTTCTTCAAATACCGAAAAATGCGAGTAACAGCTTCCCAATGTGAAACCCGAGGAGCCTCCAAGAACTGACTAACAACACTAACTGCATATGAGATATCTGGCCTGGTGATAGTGAGATAGTTCAACTTCCCAACTAGACGGCGATACCTGCAAGGATCTTCAAATAATTCACCTTCATCCTTCAACAATTTCTTATTTGGATCCATCGAAGCATCAACTGGTCGAGAACCCAAGAGACCTGTCTCTTTTAATAAATCAAGTGCATACTTTCTCTGAGATAAGTTGATACCTGTTCGAGATCTAGCAACTTCAATACCTAGGAAATATCGAAGTTTGCCCAAATCCTTTGTATGAAACTGCTGCTGTAGAAACTGTTTTAACCGGGCAATGCCTCCTGAATCATCTCCAGTAATAACGATATCATCTACATATACCACAAGAAAGATATAGCCTGCACTAGTGTGTAAGTGAAATACTGAATGATCTGTCTGACATCTCTGAAGACCAAACTTCAATACCGCTTCAGAGAATTTTCCAAACCATGCCCTCGGAGATTGCTTGAGACCATACAATGCCTTTTTCAACTTACAAACACGGCCCTGAGACTCCCCATGAGCAACAAACCCATGTGGTTGCTCCATATAAACCTCTTCATGCAAATCCCCATGTAAAAAGGCATTTTTGACATCCAATTGAAACAAGGGCCAATCCAGATTAGCAGCCAAAATAAGAACACGAACAGAAGAAATTTTGACAACTGGTGAGAAAGTTTCATCATAGTCAATACCATACGTTTGTGTATAGCCCTTAGCAACCAACCGAGCTTTCAAGCGTTCAACGGAACCATCAGGATTAAACTTCACTGTGAAGACCCATTTGCAACCAACAGTCTTCTTATGAGGTGGTAAGGGAGCAAGCTCCCATGTCCCATTTTGATGCAAGGCCTTCATTTCCAATTCCATAGCTTGCCTCCAACCGGAGTGAGATAAAGCATCATGCACTGTCTTTGGAATGGAAATACTAGAGAGGTGGGAAATAAAACAAGAGAGTGAAGGAGATAAAGAACTAGTGGATACAAACTGACTGATAGGATGGTGAGTAGTGCAAGAACGTGTACCTTTCCGTAGGGCAATGGGCAAGGAGTCTGATGCAGGGGGAAACACTGGATCTGTAGACGGTGAGGATGATGGCGGAGGAGCAGGAGCTGATGGGCGCGGTCGACGCGTATAAACCTGGAGTGGGGCAAGCGAGCGTGGTGGCGACAAGACTGGAGGAGTAGAGGCAGGCTCAGAGAGAAATGGAACAGGCAACGGAATAGACGCAACATCAGGTGCTAGAGAAGAGTCACCCAAAGAAATAGTAGCAGGAAAATAGGGGAGAGACTCAACAAAGGTGACATCAGCGCTAGTGAAGTAGCGTCGAAGAACAGGACTATAGCAACGATATCCTTTCTGAGTGGAGGAATATCCAAGAAAGACACACTTAGTAGCACGAGGGTCAAGTTTATCAAAACCGGGACCTAAATTATGGACATAGCAAACACACCCAAAGACCTTAAGTGGCAAGGAGAACGGGGAGGAAGAAGGATATAAAAGTGAATGAGGAGAGACACCATCTAAAACCAAGGAGGGCATCCTATTAATGAGATAACAAGCAGTGAGAACAGCATTACTCCAAAAGTGTTTGGGGACATGCATATGAGACAAGAGACAACGTGTAACATCCAATAAATGACGATTCTTGCGTTTGGCCACACCATTTTGTTGTGGAGTGTGAGCACAAGAAGTTTGATGGAGAATGCCTTTATCAGATAAATAAGAGGTAAAATGACCAGATGTGTATTCTTTGGCATTATCCGAACGCAAGATACGGATTTTCTGAGCAAATTGAGTTTTAACCATATTGCGGAAAATTTGAAATATAGAGAATAGTTCAGAACTATTTTTCATTAAAAATAACCATGTCATACGGGAAAAATCATCCACAAAAGTCACAAAATAATGGAATTTATTGGACGCGATATAAATGGGACCCCATACATTAGAATGAACCAATTCAAAAGGACTCGAAACCCTAGGGACAACTCTAGACGGAAAAGAAACACGATGGTGCTTACTAAGCTGACAAGCTTCGCAAGATACAGATACCTCAGGACGAAGACTCGGGACTTGATGCTTCAACGTAGGAAGGGAAGGATGACCAAGACGACAATGCCATTGAAGAGCGGAGGCCGACGACTGCATAGCGCGAGAGGCAGGTGGAGGTGCGAGGTCCAGATAATATAATCCATCAACTTCATGCCCCATACCAATCATCCTCCTCGTCTTGAGATCCTGAAAGATGCACAAAGATGGGTAAAAACTAACTGAACAATTAAGGGCTTTGGTAATTTTACTGATGGATAACAAATTAAAGGGAAAACCAGGAACATGTAAAACAGACAACAACTCAATGTCGGGACTCAAATGGGTAGTGCCTGAGCCAGCTACTTGGGAGAGGGAACCATTAGCAAGGGTGACACTCCGAGGTGTATCAACAGAATGATAATCAGAAAGGAAAGTAGACGAACCAGTCTTGTGTTCATTTGCACCAGAATCGATAACCCATGGGTTGCTAGTAGAGGAGAAAAGACAGTGAGATGCAGTACCTGACTGAGCAAGAGTAGCAATGAAAGAGGAAGAGGCTCGCTTATAGGCTAAGTACTGAGCATACTCATCTTTTGAAATGGAGATCAAATCACACTCCAAAGTGAGGCTTGACGGAGCAGGTAGTCCGGAGGGGGCTAGAGAATCTGCTGGAGAAGCAACCTGATTGGCAAACCCAGATGGGTGCCATGTAAATCCCAACAAGAGCCCACAGAATGATTGCTTCGACCACAATGAGTGCATTTGCGAGGCCCACGACTGCTAGGACGGCCACCGCCTCGAGAATCAAGTCCACCGCAAAAACCACGACCACCCGAAGTGGGTAAAGCTGATTTAGGAGTTGTCATGCCGAGTAGAAACCACCACAAAGTGTACCACCAAGAAGAGGAAAGCCCAAAAACACAAGCACACAAGCAATAAGTAGTGGAAAGAATGGAGTGTTCATTTGCACCAGAATCGATAACCCATGGGTTGCTAGTAGAGGATAAAAGACAGTGAGATGCAGTACCTGACTGAGCAAGAGTAGCAATGAAAGAGGAAGAGGCTCGCTTATAGGCTAAGTACTGAGCATACTCATCTTTTGAAATGGAGATCAAATCACACTCCAAAGTGAGGCTTGACGGAGCAGGTAGTCCGGAGGGGGCTAGAGAATCTGCTGGAGAAGCAACCTGATTGGCAAACCCAGATGTGTGCCATGTAAATCCAACAAGAGCCCACAGAATGATTGCTTCGACCACAATGAGTGCATTTGCGAGGCCCACGACTGCTAGGACGGCCACCGCCTCGAGAATCACGTCCACCGCAAAAACCAACGACCACCCGAAGTGGGTAAAGCTGATTTAGGAGTTGTCATGCCGAGTAGAAACCACCACAAAGTGTACCACCAAAGAAGAGGAAAGCCCAAAAACACAAGCACACAAGCAATAAGTAGTGAAAAATGGACAAAAAACGGACAAAGAAACCTGGACCGAGTCGGAAACACGCTGAACCGAGTCAAATAGGCCTGAACCGGCCTGAACCACACTGAACCGGCCGGAAATAAGCTGAACCGGTGAGGAAATAGCCTGAACCGGGTCTGAATGGCAAGAACCGGACCTGAGACGAGCTGAACCGGTCTTGAATTGCCTGAACCGGGTCTGGAACTGGGTGAACCGGAATACTGAACCGGATGGATTGAACCGGACTAAGAGCAACGGGTCGGCTTGACCCGATAAATCGAACCGGTGATGCGGGTCGGGTTGACCCAATACACTGAACCGTTGGGCTGGGGCCAATTGGGCTGGGTTGGATCTGGCCCAAAGGAAGACAAGCTGACCCGTGTGGGCTTGGGTTGACCCGGCCCAAATAAAGCACGGATAGGCTATTCCAGGACCGGATTGAGGATATCCGTATCCCGGGATAGAGGACAAGCCGGACTCGGAACCAAACAAGTGTCTTCTTCAACGAAAATCACCGGAATGGTGCCGGCGACACTCAGACCGGGCCGGCGACCACGACGGCAGCAGCACCCAGAACGCCGACGATCACGACGTCACTCGCTCCACCGAGACCGACCACTGACAGAGCACCGGAAGCCTCACACGACCACGAGTTTCGTCGCCGGCGACCTCAGACGATACAAACCTCCACAGACGGCACCGACACCACCACTAAGCACAGCTCCGGCCACCGCAACCAACACTGACGACAACCACCGGAGCAAACCAACGGAACAAACCAACGGAGCAAGCCATGACGGCGATTCAGACAGGGCCGGTTCACCGGAATCTCGCCGGTGAGATTCAGACAGGGCCGGCGAACACGAAGGGAGCAACTCCGACGAGACCCACTCACCACCGAGAGAACAACACCACCAACAACAGAGAACCGGCCACCTCAGACGGCACAAACCACCACAGACTCCGCCGGCGACACCAACCACGACGACTGTACCGACGCCACCACTAACCGCTCCGGCCAACACCGACGACAACCAACTGACTCCTGAATCATTTATGTCAAATCAGGGACAGAGAGCCACGATGACACCAAAGCCACGATGAACAGAGCCCAGCATGGCGATGACGGCGATACCACTAAAGACGGTGATGTCGTCGCCACCGCATGCAGGACACGGGCATGAAGCCCAGTACGATATTTCTTCGAGGTGCAGCAAAATTATGTCTTCGAGGTGTGTTCTATCGTGAATGACGACAAAACAAGAGAAAAAAAGAAAAAAAATTTTAGGGAGTAACGTGTACGAAGAACAGGATTAAACCCTAGGCTCTGATACCATGTTAAACCCTAAAACAAGAGGAGGCACGTTATATTGTTATCCGTAGCCTACCTCACACATATTATTATATAGGCTTTGAGAAATAATACAATGACCATAATACCCTCAAACCCTAATACATTATTCTAACAGTTGGAAAATCTGCGTTGGACTTTTATGTATTGTTTTATCTTATATTTGGTATGAGAAGTTCTAACTTCTAAAAACTATATGACATCACTAGCCAAGCATGTTTGTCAGGGATACATAATTGCTATTATGATCTTATGATTTGTTTAATTACCTTTGTATATGCTTTATCATAAGGGTCATATTCTGTTTAGACTCGTAAAATCCTAATGCTATGGAGTGAAAATGCATAGAAATGTTTGGTCATGTCTTGTGTATTATTTTGAAGGAATTCGTTTCTTTTATTCTGCAGTGTTCAATTGGATTCTTTCATTTAATTACTAATTAGTTTTTCTTTTGGCGCCTGAAGGAGTGCTTTGAGACTAATATAAATTGATGTCGCAGCTATCTACTATGGTTTGCTCAACTACTTGATTTCTGTACTTGGGCCTTTCTGTGATATGTCTATATAGTTTGCCAGATCTTTAATATATGCTACATAAAATATATTAGAATAATCATTGTTCCATTTTTGTGGCGCCTGTTTATGCAGGTGATAACAGTAGAGCCTGGATGCTACTTCATTAATGCTTTGTTGCATCCAGCCATGGAAAGTTCAAACACTGCAAGATTCTTCAATCACGAAGTAATTGGCAGATATATAGGTTTCGGTGGAGTTCGAATTGAAAGTGACGTGGTACTTCATTTACTGAACTATTATTTTACACCTGAAACTAGATTAAATAATTTGCTCTCCTTGACGTTTGTATCTGCACAATAATATTAGTTATGTTTGCAATCTCAACGCATAAGGCACATATATGGTTTACCCATTTTAACTTTTGATATATTAGAAATGCAGAATTAGTAGATTTTCTTAATGTTACTGAATATTTTAACTTATTTAATAAACCATTTCAGGTGATTTCTCATTTTTTCTTTTTCCTTCAAAAAGTTTTTGGCCAGGCCATATGCAGGCCAGCTTTGTTAAACTTTTCCATATTGAAATTGCACTGCTGCTGTTTTCTCTTCCTATGGCAGCAATTTATCACTCCATTCATTTGGCTATTATATTTCCTCCTTGCTGTTATATAGTTCTTTTCTTTTTTTGTTCATTTTGCAGCATGTCACTGCCGGTGGTTGCAAGAATATGACGAAGTGTCCCCGGGAAATATCGGAGATCGAAGCAGTGATGGCGGGAGCACCGTGGCCGATTGACAAGACCTCTATTTATTTAGAAAACGGTGGCGAGCAGGTTTAACATGACATCTCCTGTTATTGAATATGCAGAGTCAGAATATTTCTTAGCATTAAATGGGATTGTGCTAAAAATAGTGGGTTTTAATATTCAATAACAAGTTGCATCTTATGAAATTACTTGAACCTGATCTTTGATAATGCATCGGTCAATTATTTTTTAGTATAGATCCATAGGTGATATTTGACAATTGTCAAGCATGGAAAGATTCTAGTGTTGATTGGTTAGTGGAGAGTGGAGAGTGGAGAGTGGAGACCGTAGGTCCCAGAGTTCACCAAGTGACAGGATAAGGCAGAAAGGATTAGCATAGTCTAATTAAAATATTTTAAAAGCATAAAACATCTATAGGTGACTTTTGAAGTCGTTACAAATTTTTCATTTTTTGTTCTTGAAATTTTCAAAAACACGAAAACTAAAACAACAGAAAACATTTCGGAACTAGTTCTATCAAATTCTAAGGCATAACCCTGGGTATGGTGGAAGCTACCAATTTCGATTCCTTAAAAGAGTTTTGTTACGAAATTCTCTTTTAAGGATCCACCCTCAATGGGGTGGCTGACCACCTCAATGGTGTGGTCGACCACCTTTTTACTTACTGTATAACCCGAACAAGCAATATAATGAAATCCATATGCTTCTCTAAGTACTATCCCTTTTTTGTCTCACAATTTTATTGACAAAAATTGCCGGATTTGACAGTTTAAAAGTAATACTGGATTTTGAAGCTGAACTGTGTGCATGCCCTCCGGCTCTTATACCACTAGGCTACTCCTCTTGGTTTCCAAATTTAAGAGACTAGAAGAAAAAATTACAATATAATTATCATATTATAGACTTACACCTACCACAATACATAGGGATAATTACATGATAAAATGAGAATTTAACCAAAAAATACAATGGAATGAAGAGAGGGAGAGAAATGAATAAACAATAATGGGAGTGAAGAAAAATGCCGGAAATGAGATATCGATCGAGAAGCCTCACTAATTATTAATCGTTTGAAAAATGACCATTAAAAAATATAACTGTTAAAAAAGATGAATATTTGAAAAAAAGAGATAAATGCATTTTTGTCTACGTGGTTTGCTGTTTTGACAAATAACTCATTGAGTTTTAAATAGTGATTAATCACTCATTGATGTAAGTAAAAAATAACAAATTAGTTCATATTGTTAAAAAAGTTGACATAATCCATTAATGTATTACATTAGCACGAATCATGACAGTTAGAATGGGTGGCCAAACCACCCCATAGTCATTGGGAGTAGTTCAACCACTCTAAAATGTCAATAATTAAATAAAATTGAGGAGTGACCAAACTACCCCCAATGATTATAAGGTTGCTGGCCACTTTCAGATATACTTAGAGAGAGTGGTCAAATGACGCTTAAGGTCATAGGGTGGTTCAGCCACCCGCACTTAATACATTAATGGATTTTATCAACTTTTATAATAGTATAGGCTAATTTGTTTTTTTTTAACTTACCATAAAGAGTGATTAATCACTTTTTAAAATTCAGGAAGCTATTTGTCAAAACTAAAAACCATAAGAACCAAAAATGTATTTATCTCTGAAAAAAAAAAAATAACGGTAAAAAAAAAAAAAAAAGAAGCATTACCCTCGGTGATATTGGATTCGGTGATATATATCACCGAATCCAAATCCGCTAAAAGGAATCACTGTCCAAACAAAAACTGACAATGACGCTGTTTACAGGGTATGGGAAGACTGTAATGTAGTGACCAAACGACACCGTATCATATCTTACCCTTTTGGGACTTTTAAAAAAACCAAATACAACTCCCACTATTTAAACCCACGACAGAGGCTCGCTCTATCTCTCTCACACACGCTAAAAGCTCAGCTGCGCGAGCAAAGCACCGTAAAAAGCCATAAACCCCACACCAAAAGCCCTAATTTTTGCTCTCAAATGGGTCGCCGCAAGAACAGCAACAACGACACCAATCAGAGCTCGAGCAGCATCAACAGCTCGCACCAGCTCCACGACGCCAAGACTCGCTTCGAGGACCCCGAAGAGACCACCGAGTGCTCCAATCACGACGAGTCCATGTGCGAGCCCGACGACGAGGAGCTTCTCGACGGCGATGATAAAACCAGCGCCGACTATTACTTCGATTCCTACTCTCACTTCGGTAAGCCTCGAGTACAGGCCTTCCTTTTGGCTTCCAAGAAAATGGGGAAAAGTGAAAGCCTTTGTAACAGTTTTTGGAAAAGATTTTTTTTTAAAAAAAAAATCTTTTATGATTTTGGGTTGTCGTGGTTCTGTGGATAGTTTAGAGCTTTGAATCAACTGGTGTTGAAAGTTTGTTTGGATTGGTTGAGTGGAAGTTTTTGTTTTTTTTCACAGCAAGTTATGAAGCATGAATGCATCTATGTTTATATGGTGGAGAGTTCTTAATTGACTATCTCGCTGTGAAATTTATTAGGTTTTTTTTTATTCATCTAAAAAGCATAATGGCTTTTCTTGTTTTTGCTTTAATGGGTCTATGTTTTTTTTTTATTGGGTTTGTCTTAATTCCTGAATGCTATTTGTGACGATTGTATATGTAGTTGCTCATAGTAATCTTGTGTATGGATGATGAGTTTCGAGAATGGATTTGGGGTCTCTCTCTTTTTCTTTTTCCCCCTTTTTTTGGTTTGCATTGATGATGCGTCCTGCAAAAGCTTATTATGGTCTTTGTTTGTATTTTCAGGTATTCATGAAGTAAGTTGACAGAACCTGGATGCAGGGTAGTGTTAGTGTTAGATTTTGTTGTCGTAACATTGTATTGCTAATATCTTTGATTGTTTTTGTGACCCTCCTTACATTGCAGGAAATGTTGAAAGATGTTGTGAGAACTAAGACATATCAAAACGTTATTTATCAAAATAAGTTTCTATTCAAGAACAAAGTAGTTCTTGATGTGGGAGCTGGGACAGGAATTTTGTCCCTATTTTGTGCCAGAGCTGGGGCAGAACATGTTTATGCGGTATGTTTTTCATTTTTTTTTTTGTTTAAATATTTATAGATCTTGATCAATCAATTTGTAAATATACGTTGTGTTTCTTCTTATTTTACCATGTAATTTGGTCACATCGGCTAAATATTGTACTGACTTTCCAAATTTTCCATTCCCAGGTTGAATGCTCCCATATGGCTGACATGGCAAAGGAGATTGTTGAAGCTAACGGATATTCTAATGGTGATGTTATTGGTTTTGACCTGTTACTTTCTTTCTCTTTCAGTATTTGCTTCAATGGTCGCAGCTTTATGCATTTACTCATTCATCATTTGTTGTTACAGTTATAACGGTTTTGAAGGGAAAAATTGAAGAAATTGAGCTTCCAGTGACTAAAGTGGATATAATTATTTCAGAATGGATGGGTTACTTTTTGTTGTTTGAGAATATGTTGAATACAGTCCTTTATGCTCGTGATAAATGGCTGGTAAGTTGCCGCCGCATTTACATTCCAAATTTCCTCTATTTCTAGTAGATCTAAAACTGGCTGATCTTATGCTAGTGGCTTTATTAATTCCAATAATAATGATATTATTTTGCAGATTTAGGGAAATATTTCATTCTAATATTTGACTTCATAAAAATGTCCATAATGATACCAAGTTACCTTAAAGTTCGACCTTTTCCTTTTGTTTTGTTTTGTTTGTTTGTTTGTTTGTTTTTTCTTTAGTTGCAACAACATAATTGTTTTCTATTACATATAATATGCATGTTAATATGTTATAGTGAAGTGAATGTTGGAAGCTTCATATTGTTGTGGCCTTGGAATTGGAACTTCTGTTGAATGGTGGGAGCTTTGGGCTCCTATAGATTTATATCATTCATAGAGTTGTGGATGGAGAACTATGATGAGAGAGTTGTGAGAGGTATTTTCTTGTACTTCATAGTGGTCAACTTCTGGGGAAAAATATGCAATCGGTTCCTGAAAGGTTGCTTTCTTCATACCTATGGTTTCCAAGTTAGCAGGTCATCTCTTGCAATGTGATATTTGCCTTGGTGTACTAGGCTATCATGTCCAGTAAATGGTGGGCTGTAAACATAGGTTCAGACACTCAATTAACTTAGTTGTAAAATTACTTTAATTCGTTGTATTGCTGTTTTTGTGTTCATATGCTCACTTCCATGGATGTGTTTTGTTATGATGTAATTTGGTATTTAGTGATTATTTTTTCAACTTTCATGGTGCAATGGTTTTTGTTGTTATTTAAATATGCTATAGTTTGTTTAAATCAATAGTGTTAATTCTCTTTTTTCATTCTTTTTCATTTGTCCAGGCTGAGGATGGAGTTGTGCTACCTGACAAAACTTCTCTATACTTGACAGCCATCGAGGATGCAGAGTACAAAGATGACAAGATTGAATGTAAGACTATTGATGTTTTGGACATACAAAAGCAGATACTATTGGTTTAGGATCCATTTTTTTTGTCTGGATAATACAGGAGCCTGTTAACTCACTATGTTGCTGTTGTGGGAATATGAGTTGTTAAGTTTTTTCCAACTACAACATGATGGTGCAGTGTAATTTCTTTGTTCTTACTTTTTTCCCTTGCCAATTTCATTCTCCAGTTTGGAATAATGTATATGGCTTTGACATGAGCTGCATCAAGAAGCAAGCCTTGATGGAGCCCCTTGTTGACACGGTTGATCAGAATCAAATTGTTACGAACTGCGAGCTACTTAAGGTGGGAATTAGAGGGGCATGCTGATGCACAAACATATGAAATAATATTGAGAAATGCTACATAAACTCTCAAGTTTACACTCGCAAATGCTTACTTTCTTACGTGTCAATAAAATCACCATTGAATTTTGGATAGATCACCATTAAATTTTAGATCTAATAGTGATTTTTCATTACCACGTTAGGGAGTAAGAATTTGGGAGTGTAAACTTGGGAGAGTTTGTGTAGCATTTTTCAACAATATTAGTTATTTGTTTGATGGTAGATTTAGTTTGCTTTTCGTTTTTGCTTTCTGATTGGTCCTTATGAAGCGGTTACTTTGCTTTTTGGCTAATGTAAGTTCATTTGCTTCCCCTCATTCAGATAATGGATATCTCCAAGATGGCTCCTGGGGATGCTTCCTTCTCCGCCCCTTTCAAGCTTGTGGCAGAACGTGATGATTATATCCATGCTCTTGTAGCCTATTTCGATGTATCATTTAGCAAGTGTCATAAGTTGACAGGCTTCTCTACAGGTTTATTTCTTTGCTCTTTATGTGCTTCTCTTTTGGTCATTTTGTTGGCTGGATTAAGTTTTGTTATGTGGTACATGTAATGATTTAAACTGTTTATGGTTTAAAGGAAAAATGCATTTCTTTATGCCTGAGATTTAACATGTTCCATTCTTGAATATGCTAATGCCCCATAAGCTATGTTTATAAATTCCATATCTGACTATGGTGTTGTGCCAAATCTGTGAACTGATCGAGTCAATCAAATTTATATCCATGGGACCTTTTTCTAGATTGGAAGGCCATCGGCAGACTTTCTGTGGTTTTAGTTTAACTGGTGTCTTTCTGGGCTGTCTTGGTGTCATTAGTTGGTATCTTATAATGCTCTTTTCCAACCTTCACTGAATCACTATGAAGTGGAAACCAAGTGTGAAAACCTGTGGTTTAGCTTTTTGGGACATCTTGTTTGCATTGCTTTGTCCATGTTTCTGTCTTTACTATGATTATATGTAAGGTGGTTGTGGACCAAGCCAGGGTTGTCCAGGTTTCAGCAATACAAGCTTGGTAAACTGTTAATTAATATGTTTCTGATTGGAATATGATGCAGGGCCTAGATCGAAGGCTACTCATTGGAAGCAAACAGTCCTGTACATGGAAGATGTGCTGACCATATGCGAAGGTGAAACATTAGTTGGGAACATAACTGTGGCACAAAACAAGAAAAATCCCCGAGATGTTGATATAATGCTTAAATATTCATTGAATGGTCGGCGCTGCACGGTCTCAAAAATTCAATACTACAAGATGCGCTAAGTTTTGTGTTGCCCATGCCTTCCATTATTGTTGCTCAGCCACTATTTAAAAGCTGCCTGCAGTTAGTTCGTGAAGAATGAATTGCAGTGGGGTTGGTTTTCAAGAAACTACAACTTATCTGTATTATCAGATTATTCATTCTTATGATAATAGATGTGTAATGCTGAAAAATTTTGAATTTGATTTATATTCGATGTTTCTCTATCAATTTGTTCTTTAACGTGTCTTACCATTTTCTGCTTTTGAATCTGTAAATCATTATGAAACTCTTTTGTCAATTATAGGTTGCCTGTGGCTAATTGAATTTCTGTTTAGCCTAGGCTAAATCAAAAGAATTCAAGATTTGCAAAAACACATGCTTTCGATTGACGACGCTTCTTGGATAAACTTTTTGCTTTTTAGCAAAAATACAAGGAAATGTTTCGTATACTTCTTAGTGTTTACTCTTTTTTTTGATGACGAGGAACCCCTTCAAGGCAGGGCCATTTCGTAAACCCACCCCTGTCAGGTAAACCTCGGACCCGTGTAAAGCGCCCCCTCCACACAGATCGGGTAATACTCCGACTTCGCCGGCGGGCTGGCCCCAAGAAATTGTTTGCACCCAAGGGGATTCGAACCTTAGACCTCATGGGACTACCATTAAGCGGGTTCTCTTACATAACTTTGGAAATTATTATTGGATCATGGAGTGTGCACTTAAGATATTTTTATTTGGCTCTTTAAAGTAGAGATTTTTTTACTTTAAATAATAAAAAATTGATTTTAAACTATTTTATTATTTTTTTTCAACTTCATACTTTCAAAAAAACAAAAGATAAAGAACATAAAATGACTCCGTACTCTTCTTTAAACTAATATTAATTTCTCTTTCTAACTTTTTACTTTTTTCAATTTTATTTTTCTTCCTATTTTTTTAAAATATTATATTTAATAAAAAAAAATAAAAATATATCTCTAATTTAAGAAGCAGAATATAGGTAATTAGAAAAAATAAATAATTAAAATAAAAAAAAAGTGATTTTATTCTCAAAATATATATATATATATAAAGCCAGATGAAAATATAGGTACTTAAAAGTGAATGAAGCATTAAAAGTTAACAATTCTGCTCTTGTATACATTACCAAAGGACAGATAATGATAAAATAAAAATAAAATAAAAATAAAAAGCTTCACAAGATAAGCTTTTATTGTACTCAAATTCCTAATATCAAAATTTGTGTTTTGTATTGCCTAACAAAAGATATTGATACAACGAACGAAAACAAGCACATCCTCACTTCTCCTGTAAATGTAATGTTTGTGGTTAATGGGGAGCTAAAGATCTGACTTGCTGCCCTTCAAATTCTTTGAACCTGCTGTTTTCTTTCTTCTCCACCACTGCCTTGCCCGGTTGGAGACTTTGTATGCGTGTTTCTTTAACGAGTCCCTCACATTTGTGATCCCTTTGGTGATCTTCTGTCTCCAATCGCCCTTTGTACTCTCTTTCTTCCTCAGAACTTCTCCCTGTTTGTGAAAGGATTCTTTAATGATAACCATAATACATTCTTACAGAAACTATAATCAAAGATGAGATTTTTATGGTACCAATTTTGAGGGGAATTGTGCCTCATCATCGTCGTCATCTTCATCATCATCTCCTTCGCCAAAATTGTTCATGTTCATCAAATCGTCTTTGGAGTACATTTTCATGCCAGGTGCTCCTGGCATGCCCTGAAGCACAGAGAAGCAGAATAAAGGCCAAATCAACATATAAAGAAAGCATAACGTCTGAAGCAGTAATAAATAATCACCTCCATAGATTTCATTATCTTTTCCATTTCTGCCTCTTTAGCTGACTTGGGCACAAAAAGTTCTCCAGGGGTCCTATCCTGTGCAACGGATAGAAGACAATTTAGTGTGGTACAAATTTAACCATCTAGTTCTTTGATCAATTGTTCGAAAAGCCAATTATCTCATTATCAATGTCACACTATGTGATAGCCAACTAGTTGAGATATCTAATGACAGGGAGAGGGTCTTGACATAAATGCCAAGACATCCACTTATCCAAGTAATATAACTTTGGACACAATGAGCTTGCTCATATATGGTACAAATAAGTTAAATGAAAAGTGTATCGCCATATGTTAGTGGTGCAAAGCTATTTAGTGGTTTATAGCAAAATCTGGGAAGAAGGGAATATAAAATGTTCAGAGAATGACTTCTACCCAGAAGATAGCTCGGTCTATGGAGGACTTCATTAATCATTATTTAGGACTCTTGCATCATTTTTTGTTGGGAAGTACAAAATCATCTTCAGTGGAAACCATTTTCACCAGAAAGTTCTCATACTCTTTCACAATAATACTTATTGAGGTGCTTAGACCACATATTTAATGCCAAGGCTGAAAATTTATCTAGGAATTAGGTGTTGCTCAACGCAAACGATTCATGAATTTATGGGAATTAAATCAAGGGCAGTATTGCCATGTCCAATATATTGGCAAGAATATGTAGAAATTGTGAAAAGTAAATTGCTTAAGCACCAGAATCATCCAGACTAAATTAATGTATACATTAGATTCCAAGACGATTTTTGTTTTTCTCCAAAAGCTTTATTCAATGAAAAATGGTCCACGGAGAGCTATGTATTATGCATAAAGAAATGACCTAAAAGTATCAGTTCAGAATGCAGTTACCTTGGGAACTGGAGGTGGCTTGGTACTGCATGCTTTAGTAAGGTCTTTACATAGAAAGCTAACCAGTGAATCAATATTAGGCTTGGATTTATATAGAAATTCAGCAACATCAGTATCAGAATAACCCATGACCTGCAAATTCCACAAGTAGCGATACGATTATAACACATCTAGAACTGAGGTTAATAGAATAATATGTAAGGACTAAAAATTAAAGAGACTCTTCAGAGGGTAGATGAATGCAATAAATTAAAACATTGTCGAACATTTCTTTTGGTTTTGCTTGGTAGTATCTGAAACTGAGATCTAACAACCCAGTCCCAATAGCACACTCCAGCCCACCCCAGCACCACCTGTGCCAAGACCCAGGGGCAAACAACTTGGTGCCAAAGATTCTATTAGATTAAACACAGGGCCTCTCTTATACCATTCCCAACTCTCAGTCAATACAAATGGAAAATGAAATTGAAAAATGCCAGTTTTGTCCATATTCTAGATACTTCATTAACTCAAAAAAAAAAAAAAAAATCGACTTCTTTGCCATTATAGAGTTACATAATAGCAACCAGACCAAGACCAAATAATATCCAGATCAAGTGACAAAATCTCACTTCTTGGCAAGCCCGCTCAATTGTCTTACACTCTGAATTGCATTGTCCTTCAGAGTCTTGTTCCACCAGCTGAAACGATATGAAACTTAAATGAGTTAGCAATTCAAGGCATTGAAAATCAAAACTATGCTTTCAGATTGCCCATAAAAGAAGTAGAAATGTCTCAATGCAACCTTGGCTTATCATAAAGAAATCCTACCAAAATACCAACACCCCTATTAGTTCCATTTATGGAAAACATATTCTTGCCAAACTAGGTCCACACAGATCCAAACAATAACCAATAAAACCCAAGTAAAAACACAATTTCAAACACCCAATCCATCAAACAGCACCAAAACAAACCCAGAAAATAAATTCTTCTTACCTCTAACTTATCCCCTTGTTCCACTATATCTATCTGTAAAATCCAATCCGCTTCAGCTTTCTTCAGATTACAAACATTCTCCGCCATCTCAATTATTTGATACTCTGAGATCTGATCCCCAATACAAAAGATACACCAAAACCGGAATCAAATTCAGCAGAATAAACAAAACCCACAAACTCACTTCTCAAATACTCGTATTGCAATGAATAAGTGGAAAACCCAGATGACAAAACCAATAAAAAATACCTTCTTGGGAGAGATCTCAGCTTGCTTCTTCTGAACCTGGTGGTACAACTGCGCTGCGAGCTTCTCACAGACCTGGCATTTGATGTACGGAATATCTTCCTTTCTGGCAACCGTCAGTGGTTTCTTGGAACAACGAGAGACTGGTACCCATGCTGACACTAGCAGCACAGACACTACAACGAAAAGCACAGACTTAATTTTCGCCATTAACAAAAAGTCTCCAGGATTCGAAGAAAACAATAAGGACTTTCAACAAACGGTTGGTGAACAAAATTTGTTAGAGCTGCTAAGACAACCAATTTGATCTTATAGAGAATTTTCACCAAAATTTTATCATTTGGTGAGACAGACACCAAAAGACTGATCCTACGTACAATATGCTCTCTCTCTCTCTCTGTGTTTATGTTTTGCAACAACGTACCAACAAGAAAAACATAAAAAAAGAGAACAAACGTTTTGCTGTTTATTTGTTTCTGATTGGCTACTTAGAGCGGAGTACAGTGGGTCCCTTGCTATCCACCAATAGGGTGCGAGATAACACGTGTTTGGAGTTTTAGGGAAAAAAAAAAAAAGAAAAAACAAAAGAACATACGAGTAGAGAAGAAGTCAAGCAACTCTAAAAGTCATTTGCGTGTTTTTTTATTTTTTTCCTTTTAAGGATGATATGATATTTAAAATCATAATTTAATTAAAATTTATTATTGATCGATCATAAATATAATAATAATTTTAAAATCTATATTATTTTTAAAGCTATACAAGAAAAACACAAATATAACTTTTAAAATTACTCAAAAAAAGTAAGTAACTATATATATATATATATAATTAGGTTACAAAGGAGATCTTGACACTAGCCGGCCAGGATTCCAAAGAATAGCCACGTCAAAATTTATTGATTGGTGTTAAGAATTAATAATTTTTGCATAACTTTATATAATTAATAATTTTTATTCACTTAAAGATGTAACATAGAAAAACTATTCGTCCAAAAAAAAAAAACAGAGAAAAACTAAAAGATCAATAATTTGACGGGATAGATTATTTTTTATGAAGAACAAAATAAAAGTTGAAATTTTTTACCATTTATAAATGCTTCTCGACAAAGATTTGGCATATATGAGAACTTCTATTTGTTATTCTTATGTCCTTTTTATCATACAATTTTTTTAAAAAAATTTATTTATTGAATTTATAGAACTTACATGTATAAAAGTGTAAATCCTACCCAATTAATAGCTAATTTTTTAAAAAGTTGTATAAAAAAGAACCTACATGCCCCCAGAGAAGCCATTTTTGGTCCTAAATCACTCTTTATTTTCTGTTGAATTTGCAAATAATTTCAGTTGGGAGGCCTTATTTATTTTATTTTTTTTGCCCTAAATCACTTTTTTGTTGACTTTTCAAATAATTTCGTTGACTACCCCTTTTTTTTTTGGTCTGCAACAGACATGGAAAAAATACGAAAAATATTAGGTCGAAACAATCTCAGCGTAAAAGTGTGTTGAGAGTTATTGAGGCGACAATACTCACTTTGATGAGATCAATAAAAGATGTCGACGTAAAAACAATTTTTTGTAATTACTGCTAAAATGATGTCGCGACGCTACCAAAACTTTGAGCTCGCCGCTACAATCACTTTGGGCCCTTAAACCCTAGGCAATTGCGCTCTCACCCAATGTCATACTTATTAGGGTTTTTGCTTTCACCATTGGCTCCTCTCTCTAATTCACTCCCATTCAATCCCCACAACAAGCAACCATGTCTTTAACTCTAATCGAACCCACAAATTCCACAACTCAACAAAACCCTAACAATCCCATTACAGGCAAAAACTACGAGCTCAAGTTAAACGAGTCAATACGAAACCTCTTAGCCGAAACCCACAAAGAAGCCCCTAATTTCTCACATTTCATTCATGTATTCCGCGAATTAATGCAAGCCCAGCTTGACCCATCTCTCGAATCTATCTGGGTCTACGCCGGATTAACCTTCCGTAGCCGCAATTCACCCAAAGATGACCTTTTGGATCAGATTTCTTCCTCAAAGGACCTGTTTCAATTGGTATCAGCGTGTTCGGTTTCGTGTGGTGCTTCGAAAAGCATAGCATTGCTCGCTCCGGTGGTGTTCGAGGTGTACAGGGTGGTGGTTGAGTTGTTTGGAAAGGACTCGGATTTGAAGAGACAGAGGAAGGCAATGAGGGAGGCTAAGTCTTTGGTGGAAGGCATTCTTGGGTACATAAATGTGTGTTGCTGTGAGGATTATGGTGAGCAATGCGATTCGGTTGGTTTGAATATGATGACCCCTTTTGCGGATTTAGTTCACGTTTGGATCGATTCGAATGACGGAATAGAGTGTTTCTTGCCGCTTGTGAGTGGTGAAGTTTGTGAAAGGCTAAGTGTAGGAGGATGTGGTGTTCGTCACTTGGCTGGAGTTGTCATTGCAGAGGTGTTTCTGTTGGAACTGTGCTTGAGATTCCGTGCTGGGACTGTAAGGGAAGAGTTGGAGAAGGAGCTGAGGAGTTGGGCTGTTGGTTCAATTACTGGCTTAGGGAACTTTTTCTTTTTCGGTTAGTAGTGTTTATTTTTATTTTTGTGGCTTAATATGGAAAATGCACAACAAGATTCTTATTGTATATGTTTATATACTGTTTTTCTTATTGGTATACATTAACGTTTACGATCTTCCTCTTACTGGATTGTTTGTAGAGTCTCACTTAGGGAACACTTTTGAGCAGCTTCCCTGTAACTCAATGCATTGTATTTGATGAAATAATTTAGCATGTCCTATTACAATATGATTTTGTCTGATTTCAACTTTGATGTGCTTACATCCTGGTTTATTTGTTGGACAGAGACCCTTGTCCGAATGCTGCTGGAGGCGGTTTTACCTGTGACTTCCCTATTGGTTAGTATGTCTTTCTTTGCATGCTTAATCTGTTTGTATGTATTCCCTATAATTGGTATGTTTTCTTGCTTCCTAGGTGAGTCTGCGTGTGCAAGTGCATGCACTAGTCAAATTATGTATGCAAATTGTTTAAGTGGTTCTACAGTCTAAACTGATAGGAACTTGAGTAGATGAAACTAGTGATCTGAATTGATAAGTTTTACTTCTCAGAGCATAGCCAATGTTTCTTAGGATCTTGTGCTCTATTATTAGATTTAATCAGTACCACAAATTTGCTACTTTGAAGGAAAATATCAGTTTTTAGCAGAATCATTGAAGTCATAGCATTTGTTTTGAGCGCCTATTGCGTTTTCTATATTTTTAATTGTTACCAATTATTATTTCTTGGGTATATACTTCTTGGAATGTTGAGCTTTTAGTTGCAGAGTACATTTATTAGTAAAAAATTTCTCATTTCATCATGGAAGTAAGCATCTATATCTTTAAGATGGTCCTAATTCTAAAGATCATCCCATGGAAATATGTCTATGCAGAGTTCTGAAGATGAAGTTTTGTTAAGAAAAGTCCTCTATGATGCTGTCATATTGGTAGAGTATTCTTTTCTAAGTCCTGAGAGAGCAATTTATGTATCTGCTGAGCACATGAAATGTCTTGCCATGGTGAGATTGATTATTACACATGAGGCTGTAGAATTTTTCAGGTACTAAAGAATGAGTGATGTTGAAATTCTAATGAAACCTCAGTGCAAAAGTCTCATCTAATATTGGCCTTTCTGCAGGGAAGTTGGGGATCAGATGAGAGCTATCTCTTACCTAAACGCCTTTGCCGGTTCACATTTACCTTCCCAAATTATTAAATGGGTCACAGGCCAGATTGGGTTGTCGGAAAAAGCAAATAGATCAAATGGATCCTCACCTAAAGCTCTTATTAGTGAGTAGCTCTAATATGTTTTGGTCCCTGGTATTCACAGCAAATGCACTCTTATGACCAACTTGTAAATCTAATTTTTAATTTTTAATTATCTCATTCTCCAGAGTGGCTGCTAAACCTTGAGGATCGAGGAATAAGAGTATTTGATGATAGCATTTCAAAATGTCGTACCAAATTAGTTCTTGATATTTCCAAAGCAGACTTTGAACAACCTTCATCTAAGTTGGAGGGCAAAAAAAAGGATGATGATATTCTCTTTTACATTGATAATAAGGGGGAAGACGAAGATGCAGATGAGGATAAGGTGAACAAATCCATGAGCACTGCATTTGTAGCTGCTGCCCACAGAATGGAGTCGACAGAAAATGGCGGAAGAAAACGGAAAGAAGGGAGAAGTGCTGAAAAGAAGATCAAATTTGTCAAGTATGACCTCTTTCAAAATTCTGATTCAGCCAGAGCAAGGCCTTCATTTGTCAGTAATGATGGTTTTAGTAGTGAGAGTGAAGTTGAGAATCCAGTCTCCGATGAGGATACAGAAACGTAGTAGGAAGGTTTCTCTGCAGGAAGAAGACCTCAATCATGCTATTTCTAGCAACTTCACTTTTTTTTTGTACTCCCTACTATTTCTCAATGTGTATTTTATAAGAACGTCGACCAATTTCATGAAGAAAGTATGTGCAAACCACTCTGTTTGGTTAGGCAGATGAGATATTTTAGGCTGCTGGAGATGCCGATGAGCTGCCATGAGCACTCCCAATGGCTTATGTATTTTAGAGTTGTATGTACAATGGTTAGCCAAAAGTTTAAAAAACGTGTTCATCTGATTCTCTAAATCAAATCAAATGAAATGCATTTTGCAATTGAGCTAAATGTGGAGAAAGACTGTGCATCAATGCAGCAAAAGTATTCTTTTTTTTTTTTTTCCCTCTTCTTCTTTATTATTTCTTTCCCATTTTTGCCTTTGCTATTGGGTTAAAAAATAAACAAAGAATGAGAAAATAGTATTTAAATGATATAGAAAAGGAAGATAATCCGACGAGGAATGCATTTAAAAAGTCATTAGTTAAAATAATTTTTTTGCAGAAAAGATTTTTTTGATTAGCTATCTTAAATAGAAATTTAGAAAATTATTGTCGATGCACTAAGCATCTTGTCGGCTTTGTTAAAATTATCTATTTATATAATTAGTTTACAGGCTTTAAATGCAAATGAGTAGAGCTGGGCATCCGGCGTCCGTTTCCCTCAGAAAAAAAAAAGTCAAAAATAAAAAAAAAATGCTTTTTTCTATTAAAAAACAGGCTTAAAGTTATCCAATTCTCATTTTGTTTTTCTTAAAGTCATGAAATGGGGATGAAATAAGCCTGGAGCTGTTTTTTGTTGAAAAAAATATTTTTCTTATTTTTTATCTCAATAAAAAATAAGAAAAATATTTTTTTCAACAAAAAACAGCTCCAGGCTTATTTCATCCCCATTTCATGACCTTAGAAAAAACAAAAATGAGAATTGGATAACTTTAAGCCTGTTTTTTAATAGAAAAAAAGCATTTTTTTTTATTTTTTATTTTTTTTTCTCACTAAAAACGGACGCTAGGCGTCCGTCACGCCTAGCAGGACTCAATGCAAATATATCGATCCTGTGCCCCTGGTGTGAAAAACAATGGGCAAAAGCACGTCTAATCACAGCATGCACCCATGCATGAATCACACATGCATCTGTATAGTTACCAACCAGATTAAATTATCTTAACATGAAAAATACAGTGCTAACCATGGTTCTGAGAACAAAATTTGCGTCAAAAGAATCCAAAACAGCAGCATCAGCCTGCCCAAATGGGCAAATATCATATAGATTGTTTGCAACGAAGGGGCGGGAGAAAATCTCAAACCCAAAAATAAAAGGAAAAAAAGGGTGAAGAAAACACATCGTTTTTAAAAAAATAAGTAATCAAAATATCATTAAAAAGCGCAAAAAGCACAATTCAGGTACACAAAAAGTATACAAAAAAAACACCTAATTAGAAAGAAAAAAAGTCAAGAAAATCATAAAAACCAAGCAAATTAGAATAGTCTAAAGCAACTACAATGATAAAGAATATTAAAGAAAAAAAATACAAAAATGCTTTAATTCCACCACTGTCCTCTCGTAGTCTTCAAAACTTTTATCATTTTTTTCCTTCAAAAACACCACAAAAGGCAGGACAATATCATATGTCACACTACTACACTATGAGGATTGCTACACAACCCTCTCCAACAAGCAAAAAAGTTTACCACTCGACTAGGAGACTAGGCATAACTCAAGATAGCACAACAAAACCTAAAATAGCACTCCATAAGACATTAAAAATCTTTCAGTGGAGAAAAAGATTATCCACAGACTCCTCACACTTCTTACACATACAACACCAATCAACCACTATGACATGCCGCTTCTTTAGGTTATCCATGATGACGATCTTCCCTAGGACAGCCAACCAAGCAAATAATGCAGCTCTCATGGGGACTTTATTCAGCCAAATATTCTTCCAAGGGAAGAGAGTACCATCATGAGGGACAAAGATGTTATAGAATGATCTAACGTCGAACATCCCTCTCTTGAGGGACTCAACAAAACTTATCTTCACCTTCCCATCGTATTCTAAAGGAGTACAATAAATTAAAAAATGAAGTAAAGACATTCACGTTTCAATCTTGAGTTGTTCTGATAAAGTTTACATTCCATTAATGGGGTCACTAGATAACTCTAAATAATCCACCATGGAAGCATCCTTAACGCGAGCTATACTATACAAATCCGGGAAAGCTTCCTTGAGGCTATGATCCCACACCACTTATCATGCCAAAATTTAATAGAAAGACCATAGGCATTGGTACCTTTCAATTTGCTCCCATCAATCCAATGGAAAGACTCTCTGCAAAGACAGGTCATCTCATAGGCAACTTGCACCAAGGGGGCCAATATCATATTACCTTTGAAAAATTATATCATTCAAATTCTGGACAAGACATACCTGCACATATAATGGTCTACCACATCATTTGCAAGATCCACATGCAGCTTTCAAGCTTCAAATGACAAAGAAGCCAGGCAGTTTTCAGTTCAGTCAGCACAACAACGGTTTCTTCTTGAAATAAACAGCAGTTTGTAATAAGTTGTCAGAGTGTGCTGTCTTCTCTCTCCGTTCATCTTACCCATCTATTACATGTCAACTGTTAGAGAGGTTGTTTAATAAGAGTAAACTTCTGTTTAGTCCAGCAAATAATACAACTCAATCTTCAAGTTTTTAATTCATGAAGGAAAATACCTGGATTCTCAGTTTTGAAGTCTTTTTTTTTTTTGCCCTGGATACTAGCACTTGGGACATGGTTACTCCAATACCAAAGATTAGAGTTTAATTTCAGCACGGGTCAACTTGCTAAACACCTCTGGAGCCAAATCACCAATAATCCTGACAGGAGCAGGTGCCATCCTTGAAGTGGTGGAACCGATTAATGTCACGAACAACTATTTCCCGATTGGTAATGTCTGAGATGAACTTCATAACATCATGGCAGTCTTCACAGATGCGTAGGTTCTTGAAAATTCTAATAGTTTTACCAGGGTTGGGACTTATAAGGGCAAAAGCAAGAGCCAACCTTTCACTATGATGATTAAGATGTTCCTTTTTCTCTCTGCCAGTGACATTATGAAGCACATGCTCTGTTTTTGGAACATAACCTACTGATATTAGTTTTTGGCCAAGCTCCTCTAATTTTATATAAATATCCCTGATTTTTGGATGTGAACCATCTTGAGACACAAAGATGTGGACTTGACCATTGATCTCTACCCAGCTACATCCAGGTTCCTTCTTAACACCCCGAATGGACATCAATGACCTGACCTTTTTGACATCATCCCACCTACCTTTGGCTGCAAAAATGTTGGACAGCAATATATAAGTTGAGTCCATCTCAGGTTTAAGCTCAAAAAGTTTCTCTGCAGCTTTTTCACCAAACTCCACATTTCCATGCATTTTGCAAGCCCCGAGAACAGTCTCCCAAATTAATGCATGTGGTGTTAGCTTCATCTTCTTGATGAAGTGTTCAATTTCATCAAATTTTCCAGCCCGACCAAGAATATCAACCATACAAGCATAATGCTCAACTGTAGGAGTAATCCCAAATACTTCGCTCAGTGAGTTGAACTGTTTTTTCCCTTCTTCAACTAAACCCATGTGGCTATATGCAGAAAGAACACCTAAGAAGGTAACCTCATCTGGCATGGTGCCTTCATCTAACATTGTCCAAAAGGTTTCAAGAGCTTTCTGTCCTTGCCCATGTTGCGAGTATCCACATATCATTGTGTTCCATGCAACAACATCCCGTAAAACCAAGCCCTGAAAAATAGCCTCAGCATCTTCTAAGCACCCACATTTTGCATACATATCAACAAGTGCACTAGAAACAAAAATGTCACCAAACCGCCCATCCTTAATTGCCATAGAATGAAGCTGCTGCCCAGTTTCCAGGGCAGCTATATGGGAGCAACCACCTAAACAGCTGGCAAGAGTAAACTCATTGGGCTTTACACCTTCCTGTTGCATCAAACTGAAGCACTTAACAGCCTTCTCTGCTTCATCAGTTTGTGCATAACCTGTGATGATGACAGTCCAAGTAAAGAGGTCTCGAGTAATCAACCTATTGAAAACGGCATCTGCATCTTCCAAGCACTTGGTTTTGGCGTACATGTCAACAAGAGCTGTCCCAACAAAATCATTACCATCAAGGCTGTTTTTTATGATATGGGCATGTACTTGCTTTCCAACGCCCAGATCACAGAGGCTAGAACAAGACCTCAAAACACTGATATACGTGTACATGTTCGGCATGAAACCTTCCGCAAGCATTTGATAGAAGATTCTTGGTCCTAGATTGGAGATTTTGTAGCCATGGCAACCGGATAAAAGGGCATTCCATGAAACCAAAACACGATCTGTCATTGCCTCAAACACCCGGGCACCACCTTGTGGACATCCATTTTTCATGTACATAGTAATTAAGGCATTACTGACTGAAATATCGTTTTCAAACCCATACTTGCATATACAAGCATGGATGCTTTCACCATACTGAAGGTATCCCAAATTATTGGCAGCACTAACAACACTTGCAAAGCTAAATTGATTTGGTGGGACACCTGCATATCTCATTAACAAAAAAAGCTGAGCAGCTTCTCTGCTATGACCTTGCTGATCAAGGCAAGTGATCATTGCACTCCAGGCTACTACATCTGGATCTTTGATCATTTTAAATACTTTTAGTGCATCATATGCCAGCCCACACTTAGAGTACATATCCACAAGACTACAACCCAAAAACTCATCTAGTTCACACCCCATTTTAATTGCCACAGAATGCACAGCCTGGCCTTCTCTCAAATTCCCTGAGGTCGCACATCCCTTAAGAACAGTAGACAAGGTGAACTTGCTGAACTTCATTTCTGATTCTCTCATTCTACAAAACAGATTCAATACTTCTTTTCCACCACCCGCCTGGGCATAACCATTAAGCAAGGCATTCCATGAGACATCATTCTGCTCAGGCATGCAAAAGAACACTCTTTCTGCAAGTTCCATCTCACCACATTTGGCATAAAGGTCAACAAGAGTAGACCCAACAAACAAATCACAGAAGCACCCGACTTTGATTGCTTCTGCATGGACCTGCATCCCAAACTTTAAATCCATGCACATAGCACAAGCTTTAAACCCGGTAGCCAACGTGAACTCATTAGGCCTCACACCTTCCCTCTTCATCTCATAAAACAAATTAACACCATCACTACCAAATCCTTCAGCCACAACCCCTTGTATCAGCGCAGTCCAAGACACAACATCCTGTTCAGGCATCTCATCAAGCACTCGGCGCGCATACATGGGACTCCCACATTTTGCATAAGCATTGACCAACGAAACCCACAAATGAGAGTCTGGGTCTATCCCATTCTTGATCACCTGCCCATGAATAGCTCTTCCCTCATTCAAAGACCCTTTCGAAGCACAAGTATGCAGCATCCCAGAATAACGTCTTAACCTCTCCTTACTATCCAAACTCAAAGGTCTACTTCTTACATTCTTTTCAATCTTTTCCCTCGACAAGACTGAATTAGCCCAATCACAAACCGTTTCCTTTCTGGGTTTTCTCTGAAACCCTTCGTGAAAATGACTCGGCGAGTTTTGGGCATCGGAGGAATCCGAATCAATGGTGGGGTTCAATTCTACAGTATCTAAAGCAGCAGAAGACGAAGAATTCAATCTAACTGAAACCAACGGTAACTTCGAACTGGGACGAAGTTTGGGAAACTGAAATAGAAAACCAGGAGGTGTGCTACTCATCTTCAGAGCAATAAGGTCGAATTCCATCAAATTTGAACACCAAGCTTCAGCTCTGAAGCAGTTTTTTATCATCAAACGCATCAAATACACAGCCAAAACCAAAAGAGCATCAATAGCGACAGAATGAAAGAGAACTTCAAATACACAGCCACCCAAGGTTTGAGCCACTGTCGATGTAGAGGCGATGAAATCCTGCATAATGAATTAGTAACAAAATGAAAGGGAGCTTCAAATTCAGCTTAAAGAGCTTCAAAATGAAAGAGGCTAATAATGTTGGCAAGAATAATAAACCAATAAAGTATTGAATATCACCACAATAAGTGAAATCCTAAATAATTTTGGTCTCATGGACTGATTGAATAGTTCACGAGTGTGTTTTGATTTAATTCTTCTTCAAATAAAAGGGAGCTAGAAGCTATACAATATTTCACTTTTTTACTATAGGTATTAGTAACAAAATAATAAGACCAAGGAAAAAGAAGTAAACTTGCATAATTTTCTAGTCATATAGAACCAACCAAAAGTCACCAATACAAGAGAACCAACCAAAAAGAACTAGAGCATAATTGAGAACAAGCATAAATGGAGAGAATAGAGCTTAACTAGACCATAAATTCTGGCACAAACAACAATTAAAAAAAAAGGTAAAACAATAAAAGGAAGTCAACCTTCAACTCCAATATACCCTCAACTTCAAAATAAAGTTGCTGATACTGCAATTGGTTACGACCTAATCACTCGGGAAGCTGCATTAAGAAGAAGAAAATACTAATATTTCAGCAATGAATTTCCCTTTCCGGAAGGCGATATTTAATGACCAAGGAATCATTTAATGCAATGAAAGAATTTCATACAAACATAAGGACTCATAAAAAAACAGGTTTCCTTTAAAAATAGTAAAAAATTAGCATATTGACAAGTTCAACATTTTACTACCATCAAACTACAAGAATTCAAAATAGGGAGTCAACTTGGACTAGTTTGATATCAGGTAGAGGTTAACCTAACAGGCATTGCAGATTAAAAGGGGAACAAAGATTGGAGTCCGGTTTCCAATATTATCAGAGTAGAAATTACGCCACACAACATTAAGCTCTCAGAATATTCTTGTACAATGAAATGAACTTGAAAATCATCTTTTTTGTTTTTTTTTTTTGAGGTGGAAAATCATCTTAAGCAATCAGATAATGTGAGTTGAAACAGGAAATTCAAAAGCATAACAACCACAGAGATCACTCAAAATGAATTTCCACGAATCTGAAGAACCTCTATCACAATAATCTGCACATACGTGATATGTTTCTTTAATCTTTGTTCTAACAACAGATGCAAATTCGAAAGAATCTTGAGCTTAAGCATCGTACAGCCAACAGATAGACCAAATATACATTTCACAAGGAAACAGACCTAGTAAATAAAGTGAACATAATCATTCTAACTAGAAAATTTAGTTTTAACTTTCCATCAATCAAAGTACCAAACCAGCTATCAGATAAAAAAAATGAAAATCGTGTTTAAATTCACGAAATCCATAAAGCCCAAAGGGCTGGCATTGTTTCATATTTTCATATTTTCCCCGCCAAGCTCAATATGAAAGAATACACAAATCTGAATAACAGGCAGGAATCCACAAAAATCGAACCCAAACATTTTCCGAAAAACGAAATCACCCAAAACGAAATCACCGATCGAAAAGTTCTCCAACCCAAACTAGCTAGCAAGAGGGAGTTCGAGAAGACTACCTTTCAGAGGTGGAGGACGCCGGTGGAAGCCGAGAAGCCCAAATGCCGTAACTCCCAAACCTCTTGGACGCCGGTGGAGGCGCACACCGAACAGAGAGAGGAGTTGGGGGGGGGGGTGGTTTGAGCGATAGAGAGGCGCGGGGGGTGAGAGCGAGAGAGAGGCGCGCGGATGGGGGAAATCTAAAATATCCCTCCCCCCATTTTGTGTGATCCCCAAAATATTCTCAAATAGTCTTGATATTTTTTTTGCTTGGGCGTACTCTTATTTCTTTCTACAAATATGCTTAAGCGTTACTCCTATTTCCTTCTATAGATAATTACTTGTTTGTTATACTTATTTTCGTATTAAGCTTTATTTATCTCTTTAAATAATATAGATGCCGTATGACAATTAATCATTGAATGAAATATCAATTGCTTTATGCAACAATTGGAGATTGATTCCCTCAAAATGATCAATTGGAGATTCGATCCCTTGAAGCGGTCGATTTATCCCTTTCATCTCTATATTTTCTTATTTTTAATCGATAGAAACCCTTGAATTTCTATAAAAAAAAAAAAAGGTAAAGAGACGTAAGCAAATATGGTTAAAAGACGGTAAATATAAATATCAGCCCTGAGTTGAATAAACAGTCATTCAGCCCAGAGCATTTTTCTTGTTTTGGTGGATTTCACCCTATTAAAAAAATAATTTTTTTTTTTTTTTTTAATTATGAGAGCAGCCCAGGCGGAATGAACTGTTCATTCCACCTGGGCTGCTCTCGATCACAACTCGTTAAAAGATGGACGAGAATGAGCTAGAAGCATTACTCGCCATGTAATGAGGACAATGCCAACGAGCTGCTTGTTTGGTGAGTAGTCAAAAAACCTCTTTAGAAGGTTTTCAAAATTTTGAGAACGAATAAGAAAAGATAGAATATAATAAGAAATTGTGTTTGGGATTTCTGATTTTTGTTGTTTTTTGTTTTTTTTTTAAAAAAGTTCAACGGTTTCTCGGAATTGTGAACAAGAATTTGGATTCAAAACCCATTCTAAATTTAAATGGGTCAAACACATCAGTTTTTGAAAGAAAAGAAATTTCTTCTAAAGAAAATCAAACCCAACTTAGAAATAAATAAAAAAAAAAATTGTCCTTCCCGAAAATTTGGATTTCAATACAAAATGTTTGAGTTATAGCCCCTCTTGTTTGGTGCCCTAGTGGTTGGATGCTGGTAAAGCTCAGGTAGAGTATCAACCTTTGGCCGTCCCCTCCAATCTTTTTTTGCCCTAAAAAAAATCAGGAACTTTTAGATTAATTTGAAGTCATGTAGCGAAGGTTATTCTAAAACCAAGCATGGAACTTGCAAAATGGCATATGGGATTTATATCCCCTACATATATAATTGGTATTATACTGGATAGGGGAATTTTAAGAAAAAAAGGTAGAGAACTTCCTAGAGCTCAGAGTTGCTTGTAGGAAGAAAATTTGTTAGCATTTCCATAAGATTCCCACTTCAAAGCAGTGACACAGGTATACTAGTATCATCAGATCTTATGTGGTTAGACACTGCCAACTATGATGAAGTAACTCCTGCTGCCTCTGCCCTCCAAATTATAATCATGAAGCAATTAATCAATCATATCTTTTCAGGAATATTTTGATTCGTATCTGCCTGCCTTGGGTAGATGTATGGATCTCTTTAGCAACGGCATTGTTCAGGACAAAAGCAACCAATTGCTCACAGGATGTTCAAAATCAGCATCTCCTCAAAGTTGAGCAGAACTCAAGGACCTCCCAAACTCTGCCATTAAGGTGGCAATTTCTCTATCAGATTTCTTGATAGCATCGATGACCCATGACGCATGCTCAATCCTCATAGGAAGTCTGTGCTTATTCTTCATCGAGCCAACCCCTCCAAATATTGAAAGATTTCCTTTATCTTTGGATGTGACAGATCATGAGCAAAGAACTGGTGGGCTTGAGCATCAATCACCAGCCAGCTACACGCTGGTTCCTTTTTGATTCCTAGATTGGACATCAATGCTCTAACCTTCACAACATCATCCCACCTTCCTTTGGCAGCAAAAATATGAGATAGCATTACATAATTATAGTCGATATCGGTTTCAAGCTCAAATAGTTTCTCTGAAGCTCTTTCACCAACTTCCACATTTCCATGCATTTTAGAGGCCCAAAGAATAGTCTCCCAAATCAAGGCATTCTGGGTAAGCTCCCACTTCTCAACAAAGCTTTGAACCTCACTAAATTTGCCTGCCCGACAAAGGATATTGACCATACAAGCATAGTGCTCAATAGTAGGAGTGATTCCATAGTCCTTGCTCAATGAGTTAAAATGCTTTTCCCCTTCTTCAATCAAACCCATGTGGCTGCACGCAGAAAGAACTCCTATAAAAGTAATCTCATCAGGCAGGACCCCTTCACGTAACATAATCCTAAAAGCCTCGAGAGCCTTCTTTCCTTGCCCATTTAGTGAGTATCCACATATGATTGTGTTCCACAAGACTGCATTCCGTGAAGTCATGCTCTTAAAAATGGCCTCAGCATCTTCTATGCATCGACATTTCCCATACATATCAATAAGTGCAGTAGCAATATACATGTTGCTTGACAATTCAGATTTTATAACCAAGGAATGGAGCTGCCTGCCACTGTCGAGCAATGCTAAACTGGAGCAACCACTTAAACAGCAGGAGAGAGTGTATGCATTGGGCTTCAAGCCTTCTCGTTGCAACTGACGGAAGCCCTTCACAGCCTTCTCCCCTTGATTGGTTTGTACATAACTGGATATGATGATTGTCCAAGTCAAGAGGTCTCTTTCAATCAGTTCATTCAACATTATATCTGCATCTTCTAAGCACCAGCATTTGAAATACATGCTAATCAGAGCAGTTCCTATGGAACTCTTACTGCAAAGGCCATCTTTAATGATATGGGCATGTACTTGCTTCCCAAAATCTACATCCAAGATGTTGGAACAAGATTTTAAAATGCTGATAAACGTGTAGATATCAGGTTTGAAACCTACCACAAGCATGTCTTTGAAGATTCTTGGCCCCTGATCAGAAGTTTTGTTATCATGAAATCCAGCTAAAAGGGCGTTCCATGAAGCTATATCTCGAACATTCATAGTATTGAAAGCCTGCCAACCATTATGCACACATCCAGTTTTCATGTACATTGTAACAAGTGCACTGCTGATGAAATTATCAGATTCGAGACCATATTTATATACACAAGCATGAATACTTTCACCGTACTTCCAATTGGCTAGACTGGTAGCAGCACTGATGATACTAGCAAGAGTATACTCATTTGGTGTCACATCTGTACGTCTCATTAGGCAAAACATCTCCGCTGCTTCTTGGCTCTGGCCTTGCTGATCAAGACAGTTGATTATTGTACTCCATGCCACTACTTTGGGATTTTTGATCCTCTCAAAGACTTTGAGTGCATAGTCTGGCAACCCACACCTGGAATACATATTAAGAATGCAACAAATCAGAAATTTATCAAGCTCGCTACCCATCTTGATAGCCAGAGCATGCACTGCCTGCCCCCCTCTCAAATTTCCTAAGTGTGCACAACTCTTAAGGACAGTCATTAACGTGAAGTTACCATACTTCAATTCTAATTCTCTAATTGCACAAAACAATTTCAGAATCTCTTCCCAGTCACCTATCTGAGCATATCCATCAAGCAAAGCATTCCACGACACAACACTTTTCTCAGAAATGTAAAAGAACACCACACTTGCAAGCTTCATCTCACCACATTTTGAATAAAGGTCAACAAGAGCAGACCCAACAAACATATCCAAAAATAACCCGATTTTAATGACTTCTGCATGCAACTGTGGCACAATATCCAATTCCAAGCACTCTAAACAACCTTTCAAGACACTCGTCAAAGTTTGTCCATTCGGCCTGACACCTTCTTTCCGCATTTCGCTATACAATCTAATACCGTCACGGATGTACCCTTCATCTATCCACCCCTTAATCAGCGCAGTCCAAGACTCAACATCTTGTTCAAGCATTTCATCAAGAACCTGACGTGCACATTGCAAACTCCCACCTTTCACATACAGTTCCACCACCAATCTCCAAAAATGCGAATCCGGGTCCATCCCATTCTTGATCACCTGCCCATGAACTACCTTGCCCTCATTCAAGCACCTTGTCAAAGCACAACTCCGTAGCACCTCAGCAATTGAGCGCACTGGTTTACGAAGATTATGATTTGATAACTTCTTGAGTATGTTTTGATAGCTCCCATCGAAACAAGCCGCCGACTTTTCCATGCTATCAGTGAAAGACGAACTGGGTTTTACGTATGGTATTGCAGTACCAAAAGAAACAGAGCGAGGCCTTCGCAATAAACGACATAGAAAACTAGTCACCAGGCTACGATTGCAGTCCATTCATTCATTTACTTCTTTTTTAAAAGCATTTCCAGAGAGATTTGTTTAATGGGTTTTTCACTTCCTTTTTTAAAAGCATTTCCATTCATTTACTTCTTCCCTCTGTAACTTGGATCAAGCGAGACTTCAGATCGTTTTGATCCGTCTAAACGGTAGGAAATAAATTGACGCAGAGGAAGATAGAAATTTTTTTTTTTTTTTTGTAAGTGAAATTTCTAAATTTTATTAAGTCAAAAAGTGTCCTTTTTTTAAATACATCAACTCTGCCAGAAATATAAAAAAACTAGAAAAATATAGAAAATTCTAATGCAATAAATAATCTGGAAAATTTTCTAAAATTAGAAAACTAGGAAAAATATGGAAAGTATAATGCTAAAAATAAACAAAAATAAAAAAGATTAAATGAAATTGTTGCCAAACTTGGAAGATCATCCAAATCATTCTCTGGCCGGTGGATCCGCTCGAGCCACACTCAACATAGGACTTGAGTGTGGCTCGAGCGGATGGCTCTATGGCTCTTTAGGTCTTAAAGTGATAGTCAAGCACTTGTCTTTAGATGACCACCACTCGAGCAGTGATTAGGCAAAGCTTGAGCGGTGGTCGAGCATCGATCGAGCACTCGTCTTTGGTTGATCACTGCTCAAGTAGTTGTCAAGTAGGACTCAAGCGATTCTCTTAGAGTAGAGGACCGTTCAAGCGCCTTGTTTAGTGCTCATCGAGCATAGCCCTCTGCGCCCTTCCTGACTACCCTACATCATATATATAATAAAAAATAATAAATGCAAGAACTTTTGGATAAAATCAAGTGTTATACTTATACTCAATCCCAAATTGACATATGAGTCCCAAAAAGCTTAACTCAAATATGAGGTAAACTATGGAGTGTTATATTTTGAATTGACGATTTCTGTTATGAAATTATGTTAAATTTTTAGTTATCCTAAAAATTTAATTAATGTTTTTAACATCATCTATTTAATTTGTAATGAATCTGGCTATTTTTATTTTAGTATTTTTATATTATAAAGGATAAATAAAAGTAAATGAAAGAATTGAAGATGAAGATGGAATGGAAAAGTGAATGAATTAATACTTAGGTATTTGGAAGAGCCTGAACGTCTAATAGACTTATTTGAGCTCAACCCAAACTCCAAGAACAACAAGGTTACAATTCAGAAACTAATGATCTTTAATTCCTTCTCCCCATTACAGATTGAGCTTATAAACCCATCTAACAAACTAACAACCCATTACAACTTGCCAATTAAACTAATGACTCACATAACTAATTGCCCACTAAGCTAATAGACTTCTTACAATTAAAGGCCCACAAACGAAGCCTCAATCTAATTGAAGATGATGTATAATATTACTTTAATGACAAATGGTGTGTCAATGCAAGTGAAGAAGTAAGTCTAGTTTTTCCCATCAATGTAGTAAACAACCTTATCCAATAATGTGATTCCTCTTCAAATCACCCTCATTTCCCGGTTGGACACATGGACAATGGGTATATTTAACTTGCATGGTTGAAATCTAATTTTAGGTCAGCGTGAGTAAAAGATGGCTTATGCTATTTAACAGATTATAAGGTGGTCGGTGTAGTGGTATCTAGTTCATTTCCCAAGAGGGTTGATCCAATCCTTAACATGGAATGGAAGTCTTAAAGAGCTTTCCAAGTGACTCTAAAATGATCTTACGAGCATGTTTGAGATTTGAGATTGAGATTGTGTTAAAGAGTTTAAACGTGTTTTTAATACATATAAAGTTGTCACGTAAAAATAAGTTTATTCAGTAAAAAAACTTAAAAAACACTTTTAACTTTCTTACTATAAAAAAAGCTTCAAACTACATTTTAGGACAAATTTAAAAACTAGATTTTTTTTATAAACAAAAGCTTTATTTCGACATAATCCTAAACAAGTTATGCTTGACAAACTCATTTTTTAGGTGTGGATCTTCATTGTCATATGAAATATTTTTAAAAAGTTACGACTGGTGTGATGCTTGCCTGCCAGTAATGGCAGAAACCATCATGGCGGCCACTAGGTCTGTTTGGTAGTTCTACAATTGATGCTAGAACCGTTAAAAGAAATTTTTAATTTTTAAATTTTAAATTTTAAATTTCTTTTTTGGTGTGGAGAGGGGCCATGGCTCCCTTCTCCACCCGTGCGCGGTGTCATTGGCTACCGCCAAGCAACCACCATTGTGAAGGATAGTCTCAACAACTTCTTTTGTTGTTTTACTTCTATTTTGTAAAGCAGAAATGGCTTGGGTGCTGTAACAGAACCCAAGCCAAATCTTTATAGAACACTTCTTAATTATTTGTTTTTAAAAAATGCGACTCAAAACTTTATTAAACAAATGTCTTTTTATAGACTTCAAATACAAATACAGAATCTAAATTTCTCATTCAGAAAGGGCCAAAATATGAACGATAGGTCAAATTTAATTTTGATAGTGCCAAGCTTAGCTTTTAAGTTTAAATACACATATATTTAACTTAATAATAATAATAAAGAAAACCAAGAGACACCATAGTTTCCCTTGTCTATAAGACTATATGTAGTTATGTCATTGTCTACATACAACACTATTCCACCAATTAAATTATCTATTTTTACCTTGTTCAAAACCAAAAACTCAAAAAAAATTCTTAAAATTTAATCAAACCAACCGGTCCACATTTTCTGAATGAGCAAAAAAAAAAAAAAAAAAAAAAAAAAAGGTAGGAACATTTCAAGCGTTAATTATATAATTCAGGGGAGAAAATAACCTGTATAAATAGAACTAGATTTAAATGCATTGATAGTCACAGCACAACTGCTCTGAGATTTGCAATGTTGCCTTGTTACAAGCACATGTGAAGTTATGATTGGCTGGATTGAAAACAGAATAAAAGAAATTCACAGCTGGCAATGTAACCAGTAGGCCAAACCAGTTCAAGAATATCAGTCAAATTACGTACCCAGTTGGTTTACTATAGTTAATAAATTGGTCATTAATTTTGATTATTTATATGCTTATTTTTTGTTATTATGCCCATCAAACAGTTGCGATCGCGACTGTTTTTTCAGTTCGATTGAAATTAACAGGCCAACCTCTTTTTTAGGGAGTCCAGGTCATACACGTCTTTAAGATCATTTTATTTATTTATTATTATTACTATTAAGAAAAGGTTACAAGGAAACAAATAAAAAAAGAAAAAATAATCCTCTTTATTTTAAAAGAAATTGAGAGTATTCAATTAGTTGAAAATGAAGGGTATAGTGATAATTTTACTTTTTAAAATTTGAGAGGATCCAAGTCCTAAAAAAAGGATATATTTCCCAACAATAAGATCCAAACAAAAAATATATTGAAGAGGGGCAAAATAATGGGTGTTTCTCTAAGTGTTTTTTGGACTAAAATTTTTTTACAATTACTTGTCCCAATTGCAATTGAAATAAGCCTTTGATCGACTTTACATGTTTCGAGTGGTTCGAACACCTGTTTAAATAAGTAAATTGTATCAAATGTCTCTTATAATTGCAATTGAGTAAACTGCGATACAATCTCAATATGTATTTTTCTATACCAATGTAGTGTTTTGAAGTGGATACAATCATTAGGGGGAAAAAAAAGTGCTGGATTTTATCAATGATTATGCATCTAATTTGGTTCACGAGCATCCACTTCTAAATTTAATATAAACTTACAAAATTTTCTAAAGAACATGACATTAATTTGGTGGTTAAACCAAGTATTAGTAAATTCGGGCATCAAAATGAAAGCTATTAAATATTTGATTTTGAGAATCTCTTTTTCTTTTTCTTTTTTTTTTTCTTTATAAATGAACAATTCTATATAAAAAAAAAAAAAACAACCGATTACAACGAGAATCTATTTCATTAACAAACAAAATGAATTGTTCCATTTTTGAACAAAGATGGTACAGCATTGGGGGTTGGTGAAGGAGGAACCGAGGCCACACATTGCCAAAACGAGATGAACATTACAAATCAAAATGATTAGGATGGTAGATTAATCATTGAGTCAAATCAAAGGCAAGCAAGCGGCAACCCACTATTGATCTATTTTGTACCTCCTTTTTTTTTGTTTTTTTTTTTTTTTTTTTTATAAATAATTTTGCACCTTCAAAGTCTCCCTCGCCCCTCCCCCCTTTTGAGACACCCAAACGTCAAATCCCTAAATAAACAACGTGGACCCCAGATGGGACCCCAAAAAGAGCATCCAATACAGGTGTCGACATCAAAAGGACACCACCACACACTCCTCGCAGTCAAACCAAATGATGGGGGCAAAAAAAAAAAAAAAAAAAAAAAAAAAAAAAAAAAACCAAATGATGGGCCTGCCATCCCACACGGACACCTGTTATTGGGATCCAGGTCCCTTTTTTTTTTTAATATATATCTTGTTAAATTATTATTAACGAGGAGTATGTGAGAGGGATGGCCAGATGGAGACCAACAGTAATTAATTGTTAAAATTGTTTGGATAGTTATTGGGAATTCACCTGGTTTCAAATAAATTTTATTTGGTAATTAGATCCGGACAGAGTTTTCCTCCAAACTAGGTTGGAGGAACTTCCTCCAACCTCATCTATAAAAAGTGCCATTTGTCCTTTTGCATGTGAGAAGCACATGCATTTTTTTAATTGCAAGGACAAAGTTGTAAAAAATTTATAAAAATACATGTGCTTATTCCAACTTTGTCCTTACAATTAAAAAATACATGTGCTTTCTCACATGCAAAAGGACACATGGCACTTTTATAGATGAGGTTGGGAGGAAGTTCCTCCAACCTAGTTTGGAGGAAAACTCTGTCCATTAGATCCCACATAAGATCGCAACAGAGCAGGCCTATTTACGATACGGTAAAGTTTTGGGACGCGTCTTTTTAGAGCAATAAATTTTTATGTGTATTTTTAAAAATGTATATGAGAATTAAAAATATATGTAAATGACACAAAATAGGATATTTTTTTATTTAAGTGAATTTGAGATGAATTATTTTACAGATTAGATTTTATTTTGTTTTTAGAAATATATATAAAATATAAAATAAAATACAAATGAAAAGAGATGAAAAACAAAAACGTGATGAAACGTTCGGACTATATTTTGAATTAATATCTATATATTAAACTGTATTACAATGTTTACAATTTATAGTTAAGAAATAAAATAAAAACTAAAAAAAATAAAGTAAAAGAGAATATAAAGTTGTAAAACGTAAATAAAAAATATTCTTATAAAAAAATAAACCTACTTAATCTAAAATATAACCAATGTAATATGTTACATGAAATATATATTTTTAATAGTCGCATTTAATATATATTTTTCCTCCGTGACATTGTTCTTTCTCACATATGTATTGTAAGGAATGTTTCACTTTTTTTTTTNTGGTGAATGCAAACGACGCCGTGTAGTCTGGTTCGAGGTCAATAACAATTAACAAGTTAACAACCTAGCTAGCGCGATTTAAAAAAAAAAAATTGACCATGGTCACAGGGTAAAATTCAGTTAGTATGGTCCTATGGAAGGTGTTAGAGCGTCGGTGGTGGTTAACCGTAGGTTATTTTTTTCCCAGTGAGAGAGAGAGAGAGAGACATAAATTAAGAGAGAGAATCGCTTTGTATATAAGCCATCGAAGCCAAACGCTAATTTCAGAGAGAAATAGAGAGAGAGAGAGAGAGAGTTTGGGAGAGGGAGAGAGAGAGAGAGGCTGTGGGGCTTTGAGAAGCAGAGAACTACGGCCATGGCAGACTCAAACGATTCCGTTTCGGTTGATATGGAGAAGATCTATCTCAGTGGGAAGGTTCGTGTTTTTCTGCAAGAAAATATTCGTTTTTTCCGCTTTTGTTTCTTCGCTTATTATGAATTAATTTCCAGCAGTTTTTTTTTTTTGGGCATTGTTCCGATACCTTGTTGTACTGCATTTGAGTGGTTTGGTGGTGGGTGATGCCCTATTTGTTTGCTGAGCAAGATTGGAAAAGAAATGGGCTTGCTTTGTTGTTTGGAAAATCAAAGAGTGAAAATCATTTGTTTCTTGTTTTTCTTCGCAACGAAATGATGGTTTTTTTTTTTTTTTTTTTGGGGAAAAATACAAAAATTAGTCCGGGTAGTTTACCTGATTTGCAATTAGCTTAATGAGGTATCAAAATGACAAAGGGGTCATGAGGTATGCCAAATAAACAATTTACTCCTCCTAGTCAAATTTTGTCAAATTAACTTAACAAATTCCCTCACGGGACGCGTCAGAGCAAATAAAATTGTGCCAATGTGTCTTATTTAAGTCAATGGCAGGAAGACTATATTTGATTGTATGGAATAAATTGTTTTTTTTTTTGGCATATTTAAGGGAAGGGACCTATGAGTTTATTTTGATACCATATGGAGCTAATGGTAAATGAGGAAAATCATATGTACTGATTTTCATTTTTTTCTTAATTTTTTTTTTCCAACTTATGGAAAGATTTGATTTTTGTGGTATTGAAGGTTCGGAAATGATGATTTCCGAATCTGGGCATTCTTTATTTTCTAGATTTGTTTTTATTTTTACCATTATGGGAAAAGTCATTCTTTCCATTTATGTACCCAGTTGTCTTTTTTAAGTTTTGTGTGCTCATATTTATTTGCTAATTTTGCAATTTCACAAATCCTTCTGGTGAAGCTGTTGACGCAGTTTCCTTTGTCAAAATCTATTTTATCGTAAAAATGGTATCCTTTAGTTTTGTTCACTTTTGTGCCTTTTTATGTAAAAGTATTTTGATGTTTGGGTTCAATTAGATAGTTTTGGAACTAATGATTTTTTATAAGCAATTTTGGAACAATGATTTAGAAACCTTTATTTATTTATTTAGTAGGTATTCAATCTGAATTGGGTTATGAGGATTTTATATCTTCTTCTTGTTCTTTGTTGTTGTTTTTAGATTTTTCTTTTGGGCGGTTGAGATTCCTTTCTTCTTGTATGATGCTTTTAGCCTAAAAGAAATCGGATCGTTTGGTGAATTCATTCTCTGGATCGAATTGTATTACAGTTCATTGAAGAAACCTAAGCTAAACCTTTCTTTGTCTTATTTCTTTTTATTATATGGAGACGTGTAGCTGTTTCTTTATGTTTCACTTTATTTTCCTATTTTTTTATTGGTCATTCGATCAGTCTAGTCAATGTCTTTAAATATGTGAGATTCCGTGCATTCCTTTTTAACTGTCATCCTTTTTTTAATAAAAAAGAAGAATACAATGATTGAAATCTGGAATTGCTTTTGTTTCATCTATCTTGCGAAGTTATGTCAATATGATGTGGCAAGTTAGTTTTGGGTTGCTTGAAAAGGGGTCATGCACATGGGGAAGCTCATTTAGGGAATTAAATTCTCTGGAAAAAGCTGCCTTTTTTCCCTTACTTGAAGTGTGTATATAGAAAACAATTGATTCCTCTTACTTAACTGGAGGCTGACACTTTTCACAAAATACCTGCACAATCGAAGATATTATGGTGATGAAACAGTTTTAAAATGCACTTCTTTGATGATTTCTTGGAATTTTTGCTCTAAATGTTGATTTGTGAATATATATTTCTGTGCCTATTTCTCTGTTCATAACACTTTTATTTTATTATAATTTGTCAACTGCAGGAACATCTTATAAGAACTGGCCGTGGTTCTGTTTCTGTTATAGTCTATGGAGACCAAGACAAGCCAGCATTACTTACTTATCCTGATTTAGCTTTAAATCGTAAGTGCAATCTGCAATGGAGTCAGTTGCTGTGGCCTTGTAGTGGCATGGGGTGGGTGTCCAGGGGTTGGGAACTAGGCTTAAAATTGCCAATCTAATTTTTATAAAAAACAAAAACAAAAGTGCAAGAGTTTCTTGTTTTTCCTTTGGTTGCTTTTGTAAATATCTGGTTCATGACCCTTTAATTGACAATAAAATTCACCCATAAATTAGTATGTGCGAATCTTTTTCCCTTATATTTGTAACACTATCACAGCTATTGATCTAGTTATCAATACTTTTGAACAGATGTGTCTTGTTTTCAAGGATTATTTTTCTGTCCTGAAGCAGCTTCTTTGTTGCTCCACAACTTCTGCATTTACCATATCAGTCCCCCTGGGCATGAGGTCTGTAATTGGTTGACTTGACTGCATCTTTATAATTTAGCTGATTTAACTTTCTGGAAAATGTATTGCATGCATTACGACTGAATGTTATTATTCACATAATTTCTCTTCTGGAACTTTCATAAGAGTTCTTGCAGTTAGGAGCTGCTGCAATTTGTCCTGAAGATTCTGTACCTTCTGTTGATGATTTAGCAGATCAGATCATTGAGGTTCTCAATTTTTTTGGGTAATTATTATTTAAAAAATCTTGTTGGTGATTAATTGTTAATTTTTTATATTTGAAGTTGTAATAGTATGCAAGGTGAAGTTTTTATCGTGCTTGTTAACAAGACAGGGTGTAGAAGGAGTTTTCATTGGTGTTTTATCAGATGAGATCCTGTGTTTTTAGTTTGCTTTCTTATTACATTATTATATCCTTCTTCAGGCTTGGTGCAGTGATGTGCATGGGGGTAACTGCGGGTGCCTACATCCTTACCCTATTTGCAGTATGTACCCTTCTGGAATATTGTGACCTATATGTTTTCAAACAACTTCAATTATTGGTCCACTGATCAAGGTTTTATGGTACAGATGAAATATAGGGAACGTGTTCTTGGTTTGATACTTGTGTCCCCTTTATGCAAAGCACCCTCTTGGACCGAATGGATATATAATAAGGTTTCTTCTTGATGCTGCACTGTTATTCTTACCAGTAAACATGCATATATTTCAATGTTATAACTGAAGTTGCGTATTATCTGTAGGTGATGTCAAATTTGCTATATTTTTATGGCATGTGTGGTTTGCTGAAAGAGTGTTTGCTTCAGCGTTACTTCAGCAAGGTATTCTAGTGCTTCAACTGTGGTGAAGTGATTTTCTCGTGCTCATACTACATGGTTTTATTAGGTTCACTGTGTGATGGGGTTGGTATAAATTTTAACAGGAAGTTCGTGGTAATGCGGGAGTTCCAGAATCAGATATAGTTCAAGCATGCAGAACTGTAAGTGTTTAAGCTAATTTTTAAATTCCTCTACCCAAAAACTCTACCTTATCTGGAACTTGATTCTCTTTCTTTCTTCCGTCCCCTTTCGTTCTTAAAATAGTGAATTTTCAAAAGGTGACTTGTTTTGATCCCCATGACATATATGTTTCCTCAGTTGCTCGATGAGAGGCAGAGCATAAATGTTTTCCGGTTTCTTCAAGCAATCAATAGGTAAAAACTGTGCCATAGCTGCTTCCCCAGTCATATTTCTTTGTGGGCGTGTATAAAATCTTCAAAGATATACTAAATGTTTATGTTTCTGTGCTGCAATTTTGTTTTGCTAACTTGCAGGAGACCAGACATTACTGAAGGGTTGAAGAGACTAAAATGTCGTACCCTAATTTTTGTTGGGGATAGCTCTCCTTTCCATTCTGAGGCTCTCGACATGATTTCAAAACTGGACCGGAGATTTAGTGCCTTAGTTGAGGTATGTGTTGCAAAGTGTATCTAGGAATATGTGTATAATGCAAATGCACACTATCAAGGAACCACTTAGAAGGGTATTCCAACTCTTATTTATAGGCGGACCACTTAGGATCTTAGCAAGGGTTCAATGCCCACCCACCATGTCTGCTGGGACTTTTTTACTGATTGATTGATCTTTGGAAACTATGTATGATGTCCTTCCAGAGTAAGTGTTGTAATCTGCATTTGTTATGGTTGATGATAAATCCAGAATTCCAATTTCACAATGTCCTAATCACATGTTATTCTTCTGATTCAGTCTAGGAAAACTTGAATAAATATGCATGATTGTGGGAAGGGCGTGTATATTAAAGTATGTGTTGTTAGTGCAGGTCCAGGCTTGTGGATCAATGGTGACAGAGGAGCAGCCACATGCAATGTTGATACCCATGGAGTTCTTCTTCATGGGGTACGGGTTGTATAGGCCGTGCCACTTAAGCGACAGCCCGAGGAGTCCACTCAGCCCATCTTGCATCTCCCCAGAACTTCTCTCTCCAGAAAGCATGGGTTTGAAGCTAAAACCGATAAAGACCCGTGTTTCTCTCGATGTTTAAAGCGGAAGAAAGGTAGAATTGGAATTAATTTGACTCATGATTCGGAAGATGTTCAATTTTTTTGTTCTTTTTGGTTTGTGAATCAATTAAAAAAAAAAGTAGATTGGTTGGAGGGGTTGTAGATAGAGAAGGGAAGAAGAATATTACAGAATACGTATAGGGATCAGACTTGCATTCATTCATTTGTAGTCAAAAGGAATCTTTGAGTTGTGCCTGTAAATTCCATAATGGACTCAGATTTATTTATGATGACGAGCAATCAATAACAGAGAAGAGCTTCCCCATATTTAAAATTAAGGATACTCTCCCTCTCTCTCTCTTCTCTCTCTCTCTCTCTCTCTCTCTCTCTCTCTCTCTCTCTCCACTTGCATTTTTTAAAGATCTATGTTTAATATTATACCAGCCCACCCGTTTATAATAAATTCTAATTGGGAATCTCAGGACCCATTTGTTTTTGGGAATCTCAGGACTCATTTGTTTGATTTAATCATGGCCTAACTATATTCTGATTTTATTAAACCGATATTTGTCCTACGAGCATGTGATATTCACAAATTACATGCATTTTTAATATGATATAGTTTGCATTTTTAAAAGAGTAACACATGTGAGATCTAACGGCAAATGTTAATTTAGTTGATTGGATTAAAGAATTTTGTAACAACCCAATTTCAAGGAAAGTTTTGTCCATATTTTATTTATTTTTTAATAAATTAGAAAAGCAGAGAGATAGGTATGAATCCAGTGAAGATAATTCTAAGTCAAATTACATTACGTACGCCATTGATACTTCATAAAATCCACGCAATATAAAAGTCTAAACTCTTCTTTCGTATAATCCAAGAAATTTCGACCATCTGTTACCTCAAAAACATCATCATATAGAGATGGATGGCTCACTTTTAGTGGGAAGGAAAATCAAAAATGGAAGGAGGAAGGGGAGTTTCCTTTTATTAGGTTGGAGTGAGATGGGAGGGGATTAGGGATGAAAGGAAATGCAGGGGGTTCTTTTCATTTTTTCCCTACATTTGGAAGGAAATGGAAAGATAGAGAAGTACATGAGATATGAAAAATGTATCTATATTTTTCAAATTTAAGTTTCTAGGTGTTCAAATTAAAAATTAAAAATTAAAAAATTTCTAAAGTGTTCTATCCAATAATTGTTTTTGTTAAGTTTTAATCATTATTTTTAAATTAAATATATAGATTTTATCATATTAGTATTTATATAATTTTTAAAATACAAAAAAAAAAAGGAATAAATATGGATAGAAATGTAAGAAAGTGGAATAAAATAACTTTAGTTTAAGAGTATTAGCACTCACATTAGTCTCACCAAAATAGCTTTTTATGGTGCGGCAAATGGCTGAAAACGACAAAAAAGTCCTCCCAATAGCCTTACCATTTTGTTGAAATTCTTTTAGTGAGTAAACATGGCGCAACAAATTTGTTAAGTTGGGCCATTTTCACTCACCAAAAGAATAAAATTTGAGAAATATTTTGTTTTCATTTTTTACCCATTTTTTGTCCATCTTTGAATAAGAGCTGTGCAAATCTACCACTAAATATTTGGAATTCAATGTGAATTCTACATATTTAATATTAGATTTCCAAAAAAGATAAACACAAGACGGGCCATTGATAGATGTGTAACATATCTTATAAAATTTACTCTCTCCTCTACTTTCATTTCTCATTCCCAAAATCTTAAAAAATAATATTTAGATAAAATAGTAAAAGTAGATAATTAAAATGTTTAGGCTGGTGGGATATTTTCAAAAAAAAATAGATAACTTAAATAAAGAAATATGATTTTTTTTTTAGCTATTTGCCGGGATTATTTCATTAGAAAAATAAAGCTATTCCATCCAAGAAATATTCATTTAATATTCTTTTTTACGGCGCATCTATTCTATTCTGCGTAGCGCGTAATATTATTTTTTACGGCGGGGTCTACTTTTTGGAACATGCTTTTGCTAATTCGAATTGAAGGGTGATTCAGTTCCCATCAGTGAAATCTGACGGCTCATATAACTCACTATTATTGAACACATTAATGCAATAATAACCACCAGCTCAGGCAAAGGCGCAAAGGCATAAGCTTTTGGTCGCCGGAAAAACCGAGCTCTTGGCCAGAATGACGGGAGCAGCAGCGGTGGTGGCGTTTGACTTTGACCGCACGATAATCGACGGTGATAGCGACAATTGGGTAATCACAGAGATGGGTCTCACCGGCCTCTTCAACAAGCTCCGCTCTACCTTGCCTTGGAACTCTCTCATGGTTTCTATACTTTCTTTCACTCTTTTCAAAATCTTTCACATGAACACCCACTTGGGTGTTTGTTAAATTTTCGTTAAATTTAATTGTTCATTGATTTTGGTTAACTATTGTAGGATAGGATGATGGAGGAGCTACACTCACAAGGCAAAACTGCCGAGGACATTACGGATTGCCTGAAACGGACTCCGTTGGACCCGTGTATTGTCGCCGCTATTAGAGCAGCTCATGCTCTTGGGTAGATTTTTTATTTTTAACCGGCTTAGTGTTGTTAGTGGGAGTTGCTACTTGTTAATGGTTGATGGTAAAAGGTTGTTATGGTGGCAACTGTGGTTTGTTTGTTTCAGATGTGACTTGAGGGTAATTAGCGATGCGAACCGGTTTTACATTGAGACAATCTTGGAGCATCATGGTGTGTTGGGGTGCTTTTCTGTGATTTACACAAATCCAAGTTTCGTGGATGAAGAGGGACGGCTTAGGATCTTTCCCTTTCATGATTCAAGTTCGTCTCCTCACGGTTGCAAATTGTGCCCTTCAAATATGTGCAAGGTACTATAACAATGTCTGCCCAAAAAAGGATAGAAATTTTCTTTCATCCATATTATATGAGTAATTAGTTTTGGATGTAGCATTGAAGGTATAGCTGGCATTACGTTCTATTGTAATGTTTGCAAGCCCCTTAACTGTTTGATTGGTTGGTTGTAGTAATTGAAGCTTGTTTGATGACATAGATAAGAGAAGAACTTTGTTTCTGTTCTACTTTTAATCGGAGAAACTGAGAAAGGGCTCTAATAGCTTCTAATGTTTTCCATATAGTTGAGCCAATTAACAAATACTTTGAACATGTTTAATTCCACATAGAGGGATTCTCCTCTCTGGAGTGTACTCCTTTTTTCTTTCTTCTATTCCACTGTTAGTTAATATCCCCAATCGTTGACAAAGAAAAAAGAAAAAAAAAGCTTAGGATGTTATTTCATTCTTTTTAGCTGTGGTTCACTCTTTCAATTGATTAATTGTGGACCAAATGGCATCTGATTTTCTCTTAAATAAGGGGTGAAGGGTGAGGCCACGAGTATGATCCCTATATTTATCTATTGAAATTATTACTAATGAAAGATAGTGGGGAATAGGAGGCCAACGGAACTGGTGGCTTTTCAATTTTGTTTTCGGTGGCATTTGAAAGAACAACTTCATTTTTTGGATGAATATAATCTATTTGCTTCTGGCTGAAGACCATATATTTGTATCAAACCCACCTTCCCCTCCCTCACTCCTAAAAGAAGTGCCTCTGCATTGCAGAGTATATAGAAAAAAGGGGGTTTGATACCATTTATATCATCTCTGGCATCTTGTAACTTAAGCAGTTTACAATTTACATAGATTTTCTTTTCTTTTCTTTTCTTTTGGTGTTGGGGGATTGTAAAAAAGGGTTTACTTTTATCTTCTGATATTTGTACCTTTATTCCATTCAAAACTGGTTCTGATTGTGGCTTCCCTGATAGGGTCTGGTGATTGACCAAATCCAAGCTTCTGTTTCTGAAAGTGGCAAGAAAAGATTCATCTACCTTGGAGATGGTAATGGCGATTATTGCCCAACTCTGAAGCTTGGGGAAAGTGATTATGTGATGCCAAGGAAGAATTATCCTCTGTGGAACCGTATTTATAGCAACCCAATGCTAATCAAGGCACAAGTCCATGAATGGAGCACTGGAGAGGAGCTGGAGAGAGTCCTACAACACCTTATTGATACAATCGCCATCTAAGATAACATCAGCAGTGGTAAGGCCAATCAGTCTTAACTCATCCGATTGCAAGTTTGAGACAGTGCGAATCCTCACCAGGAGGCACTCCCTCAAATGCTTCCTGTTCCTCACTTGCAATTGGTCTTCCGAATTGGGTAATTGGCAGAAAAAGGCCATTTAGGATGAGATCATTTTCCCTGTGTAATTTCATGATTTGATAATTAAATATTTGAAGAGCTATAACTTATACTGTTGTTTCATTAAGTGTTTTCCCTCGTTTCTTTTCTTTGGAGAGAGGTGTCTTGATTAGAAGATGCCTGCAATAACCAAGTGTTTGCCATGCAGCAAAGGAATCATTTCTTTGTGTGTTGGAACTTAAACCCTTAAAAGAAAAAAACAAGTTTTGAATGTTAGACTATGAGGTTGGTGCAATATTATACAATATTACGGAACAATTTGTCCTGATTACTTTAGAAGTTATAGAGTTTACAGAGTCTGCTGCAACAAATCCACAAAATAATTTTCATAGTTGTCAACCTTGTCTGTTCGATGTGTGGTGAAGTGGTTCAAATGTTAAGCTTCATTCTTTTTCCCAGCAACTAGTTTTCAAGGTCATGTATTGCAAAAGGTTTGCCCAATACCATGCCAGTGAAGCCTCACTCAGTTTCAGAATCCTGTGCTCTTTTAGTACTGCTTTACCATAAGTAAAAACTTGAACTTTCTTCACAATGCAGACTTGTGAAGGTTTTCCAAAAAGGTAATCAGATTATAGATCTTCAAGACAATTGGGATGGTTTTAGTGACTAAAAGGTCACGTGAGTTGGTTTCAGTGGCCAAAATCATCATAGCACCTCACTGAAGTCAAACCCATGATTATCCAGATCAGAGGTTCATTTTTATAGTGGATTAATTGACCAGCTAAGATCATCTAACTTGACATCAATTATGCAGAGAAGCTTCACTGAAATCATCTTTTATTTTTTCTTTTTTTCTTCCTATTTTTTATTTTTATTTTACTGACATCATCTTTGAGTAAGAAAAGCATTTTCCTTGAACGCTTCATTTATATTCTACAGTTTTAAGTGGGAATTTGTATATTCAACTGTCAAATACGATATTATATAATCATCTTTTTCCCTATAAAATGGCCAACTAGGAACCCATATAATGACGTTAAGGACAACCCACTAGCAAAGACGAGTCGTGGAACAAACTGTCCTTGTGACTCAACAAGAGTGTCAACTGTCAAGCATACGATAGCTAGTGCACTTTGACGGGGACCTTTCCTCATTTTAATAGTGGATTAGAATGATTATTGTGTAAAGTTTTTGTGATGTAATGTGAAATGTGAGAAAATAGCGGAAACAAGAGAAAAAAGAGACAATTTTTTTTTTTTTTGGTGATTAGGCGTAGTCTGATAGAGCTACATTTTTTCTCTTATTTCTTGAAGATCTTTACTATACAAATGACTATTATTTACAAGAAAAATGTGGTAGGTAAAGACAATACAAGTTAATTTGATTACAATCACACATATACAAAAATAATATAATAAGGAAAATATAAACCCAATATAGAAAACCTATATTCTAACATAATCACACATAAAAGAAAAATAATCTAATAAGGAAAATCTAAACCCAATATAGGAAACCTATATTCTAACCTTCCCTCAAAGAAGCTTTAGTTTGGAAATAAAACAAATGACTTTTTTTGTTGATTTTTTTGTAAAGACATAATGATTATTAACTAATCAGATCAATCCCATATATTTCTTTTCACCATTTTATACTATGTAAATTAATATTTTCTCATGGTCCCTATTTACCCCATCATTCTTTTTGAGACTCATATAGAGTTGAGCATTATTTTTTTTAAAAAAAAAGTGTTGGAATACACGTCACGATTTTGTTTTAATATATATTTAACTATCTACATGATCATGATATTATATTATTTAAATTTTTTAAATAATATAACAATATATTTTAAAATATACACAATTAAATCTACAAAATATAGGGGATGTTTGGGAATGGCTTGGGTTTGCACTGTTCACGTTTTTGATTTTTTCAAAAAAAACATTCCCACTTTTTTATATCACATCAACTACTTTTTAACAACTTTTTTCACTTTTTATATCATATCAAATATTTTTTTATTACCATTCAAATAAAATACTTACTAAAAAACAAAATTTTTCACTTTCCAATACAAAAAATTTACAACATTCTCACTACTTTATATCACATCAAAAAGTCAACAATCCCCAAACCACAATCCCAACATTCTCACTACTAAAATATCTGCTTACAATCTCAATTTTCGAGTGCTTGCGGCGAAAGGGTCGAACGGTTCTGATTGTAAGATCCTTCACTGAGTTCAACGTTGGCAGGCCAATACCATGGCAGACAAAATTGAACCGGAACCACATCAACAGAACTCTGCAACCAATACGTTGTCATCTTTTACACAAAAAGAATCCAAGAAAGCGTGAACTTCTCTTATTATATGTTTGTCAGAATCCCAAAACATATAAAGTCCGCAACTTTTCACATAACAGAAACGTTTCAAACTTTCAATCAATCTGTACTGTTCCTTCAGATATCACGGAACAGCGTGTGTAACTTCTCTCTCTCTCTTTCTCTCTCTGTCATAAAGGGTTGGTGAATGGGGAAGAAGAGGGAAGAAAGAGAGATGGGTATGTTCTTTGATGGGGTTATAGAGGCCATGCCAGTGTTTGCCAAGGAGCTGGTTGCCGGGGGAGTTGCTGGTGGGATTGCAAAGACCGTGGTTGCTCCCCTCGAGCGTATCAAGATTTTGTTTCAGGTACAATTGGGTTGGACTTTCTCTCTGGTATTGGTTTCATTATGATTATTGTTTTTCTTCTACTTGGGGTTTTGGGTTTTTTTTTTTTTTTTTTTAAGTGGGTTTCTTATTTTTCTTGTTTCGTTCTTTTGTATTTGAGGGATGCTTGGTCCTCGACCGTACGGAACCCTAGAGGAAAGCCAATATATATAAGTCTGATGGAAGTGGATCCTTATGATTAAAAAAATAATAAACAAACAGTAGAAGGATGCATAGAGGGATACCCAGTCGACGCACAAGCCTTTCCCTTTGTATTTTTGTAAAATTTGATGGGTGTTTGCCAGAAATGATTCTGATTTAGGATCTCTTGGTTTGACTACAAATGACTGCGTTTGACTGTGGTTGAATTGAGATTGAATAAGTTCTGAAGTTTGACCTATCATCTTCCTCATCTGTTACTTGATTGGAAGATGTTTGTAGCTCAAAATTATATATGCAGCCTTAATGAGTTTATGATTATCTGTCTTGGCTCTCTTATGGAGTGGTCTGCTTAGATTTTTTATCCCCTTGTGGGGGGGAGAAGGGAGGTAAGGGGAGGAAGGTAGGGCATGGGTTTCTGAAAATCATGTTTTTGTGTTCCTGGGATGCAGTAATTCATAAGCTGTTCATAGGAATGAATATGTCCCGGTGACTAGGAAAGTTGCTCTTGGAGCTGGTGAAAGAAATGGTAACAATACTGAGTTGTTTGAAGTAATTTAAATGGAGGAGGTAATTCATTTTTCATTTCTTGTGTTTTTATTTTCACATGGCCAATTGTTTATTTTGGCATCTAACTTGACCTCAGAACCTTTATTCATGTTCCATTAGGAACATGGACCCCAGCCTTATACCATGAAGTCACCTACCAATTGTGATGTGCCAGGCCATGCTTGATTGTGACCGGTTTGGGTCAAATGCCCAAGTTAACTAAATAGAACCCTAACCTTTGCTATATCAACTCAGGTATAAATGTCATAGTTTATTTCAATACTTTTGCTTTATCTTCTTATTTTCTTGCTTGTAGCATGACCCTGATTCTGTTGGTTTGTTTTAAGAATAAACTTCTTAGATTCTGTGATTGTAACTAAAAAAATACTTTTTCCCAATCATTTTGGTAAAACTTTTGGTTGGAAATTAAGAGTCTACTGTTAAGAATGTTCTTCATGAAAGAATTTCCAATTTAGATTATGTATTACATGAAAACCCAGCAACTTCTCATCCACTCATAGTGGTACAAAGTATTATGTTGGATATTTATAGAAAATATCTACTTTATGTATTGGATGATTTTGGTTGAAAATGTGATATATCTTCAATTCGGATAGTAGGGGCCATTGTTGGTGTAATGGTAAAGTTTCAGGCAGCCAAGCATGAGTGTGCATGAGTTTGAGTCTTATGAGCAGTAATTCATGCAAAAAACATTGAAGGATAGGACCATGTTCAAGTCACCCCTCCAAGGATCCCACTCAGGATCTGTTTGTTAACAATCAATCCAAAAAGTGATTTTAGGCCTCGAAATCAATTTTAGAGAAAGAGTCAAAATTGGCTCTTATGAAGTTGTTTTTGTCAAATAAATGGGTTAAAAAAAGTTCCCTTTTGGGTTAGGTTACTAAACATTGGCTTTCCACTTATATTATGCCTACTTAGGTGGGACTACCATTAGGCGATTATCCTTTTCTCTGATTAGGATAGTGGATCAGCAATTCTAGCATTGATTCTCCCTTGGGGAATATGACTCTGTACATTTCTAGCTTTATACTGCAACTGAAGATGGGATTTGGTCCAATAATAAATAGATCATCCTTGAAAGTTAAAAGAGAACTTATTTTGTCAATCCTTTTCAGACCAGAAAAGAAGAATTCCAGAGCATAGGGCTGTTTGGTTCCTTCAAAAAGATTGCAAGGACAGAAGGGGTTTTGGGTTTCTACAGGTGGATCCCTGAGTCATTCTCATTTTTGTGAGGTTGTTTCTGAACCATTTTGTTTGTGAACAATTATTTATTTTGTGGTATTTGTTTTCAGAGGGAATGGGGCTAGTGTTGCTCGAATTGTTCCCTATGCAGCACTGCATTACATGACTTATGAACAATACCGCAGATGGATAATACACGCTTTTCCTGACGTGGGAAGAGGCCCTGTGCTTGATCTCGTGGCTGGATCATTTGCTGGAGGAACCGCTGTGCTCTTTACCTATCCTCTTGATTTAGTTCGGACTAAATTAGCTTATCAGGTAAGTAATTAAAAAAAAAAAAGTAAACTCCATCCCCCCTTTCATAAATGACTTAAGAGTCATTGGAGAGGTGCCTAACTCCTTTGGCACGTCTCCTGGGGGAGATTATTGTTGCAGCAGAAACCCACTGGTTTGGATCCTCTCGTTTGAGCTTTGTTCATAAGTCCCAGCACTTTCTTTCCCATCAGCCCCCCTCTCCCCCCTCCCTTTTCTGAAGAAAGGAATTAGTTGCTCTTTACTCTTGAGAAAAATTTCAAATCAATTGTATTTGGCAATGCAGGTTGTTGGTTCATCAAATTTGAATGCTCAAACGGTACTTAAAAATGAAAAGGTTTATAAAGGAATTCTTGATTGTTTCTCAAAGACTCGTAAAGAGGCTGGGATTAGAGGTCTCTATCGTGGTGTGGGTATGCATTTCTAAACTGCTTGCATCAATTACTGCTGTCGTTCTGTTGTTTCTGTGGTTAATATCATTATGAGTTGTTTACATTTAACATGTGAAACGTTGTCAGCTCCATCACTCTATGGAATTTTCCCCTATGCTGGTTTGAAGTTCTACTGCTATGAGGAGATGAAACGCCATGTCCCTCAGGAGCACAAGAAAAATATTATGGTGAAGCTTGTATGTGGATCTGTTGCAGGTTTATTAGGTCAGACCTTCACATATCCTCTTGATGTTGTCAGGAGGCAAATGCAGGTTAAGTACTTCAATGATCTTTTGAATGATACTTTAAAGTGGAACATCAGTTGTAAATTTGAACAAGCATCATAACAGATTCAACGGCTCGGGGCGTCTAATAGTGCTGAGATAAAAGGAACGATAGAAACCCTTGTTATGATCGCTCAAAAGCAAGGATGGAAGCATTTATTCTCAGGGCTGAGCATCAACTACTTGAAGGTGGGGAAACCTAGTCATTGTGCTTTCTCTATCATATCTTTTTTCTTTTTTTTCTTTTTTTTTCTCTGGGAAATTGAGTTTTGGTGCATCTACTACAGGTTGTACCATCTGTGGCCATTGGGTTTACCGTTTATGATATTATGAAATCATACCTGAGAGTTCCATCACGAGATGATGCAGTTATTGAAGTGGTATCCAACACAAGAAGTAGCCAACCAACATCACTTCACTCTTGATAACAATTCTTACCCATTTTTGCATTGAACAGTTTTCTACGCTAGTCATCAGGAGCTTCATAGGCCATTTTTTCATGTGTACATTTCCATTCTTTCAAGCCGTACAATAATAGCGCATACTGTATAGTCCATCCCTCCAAAAAGACCTCCTTCAAGGTCTAATTTTTACAGATTTCATAAGAGGATGATCTTCAAATAGAGGTCATCATTGATTTGGCATTCAATCATTTGATTTTGAAGTGGTAATTGAAATCTTGGAGGATGAAATTTATGTTCATGTCAAGGAACAGCAAATACATCTAATGATTTCCAGCACTCTGGAACTCAGAGAATATTATCATTTCAGCACATCTCTAATTGATCAAATATAGATACTTCCAATAGATATTTGGGTCAGCGAACATTGTCAAGCGGTGGTGAATGCACCGTCTCAAATGGTACTTCCTTTGTAGCAAGATAGAGGGTGAGGTCTTTAGGGAAAAAAAAGAAAAGAAAAGAAAAGATAAGAGGGTGAGGTGGTGGGTTCAAGTCCCACCGGGTGTGTGTAACTTACAAATAAAAAATAAAAAATAAAAAAAGGAAAAAGAAATTGTCGTTCGAATGTACAATACAGGACCAAAAGGAAAGATAAATTTCATAGGTCGCACGAATCTAGTATAGCATGTAAAGACATGTTGCAAAGTTAAACGTATGACCAATGAGATTACTTTTATAGGCATATGGCGTAAAATAGGGGTCTTTTGCACTGTCCAATAGGAGAAGGTTGTTCTAACAAACCTATTTTGTAATTTGGACACCCTTGTTGAAGCAAAGAGAATGCTCAAGGAGGCTTTTTTGAGGACAAGGGAATGCGAGTTGTTTGGCAAACATCTCTTCCACTTTCTCTTAAAAATTGAACTTTATTTTTTCACATTACCAAACAATTTTCTTTCACTTTTCTCTCACAAACAATTCAAAACTCATTTATACTTCATCTCACATCAATCAATTCATTTTTCTTTTCCAATCTCAAAATTCTTTACCAAATACACCCAGCTTTTAAAGGCAGCATGTCAGCTTTTAAGAGAGACCTTAAGTTCTGGTTAGCTGAATTCAACAAACCTCTTAAGGACCGTAAAAAGGTTCTACATTTTGTAAATAGTGCTTTGAAAGCTTTTAAGAAAAAGAAAGAACCTCCTTCGTTACTTCTTGCCAAGCCTTTACTTTTGATGGGTTCCAGAAGCATTTGAAGGATGTGTTGCTACTAGTTTGAAGACTCAAAAGCCTCTTCAAGCTCAGATTTTTCCTTGAGCATTCTCTTTGCTTCAACAAGAGTGTCCATATTATGAAACGGGTTTGTTCAAACGGGTTGTTCAGCAGTGGCGTTTGGCGGAGGAGAGTGGGTGGTGGCCTCAATTCTCTTGAATGGAGCAAAACCTATTTTGCCGATCACTTGCTTTGTTTCAAGAGAATAGTGCAAGATTTGGTGTTTTTCTCCTATTTGAGAAAGACCTAGTTTATGCCAGATCCATATAAAAGTTATTTATCATGACAAATTGGTCAATTATTGAACTTGTTCCTAGTAAAAGGTAACTGAATCTCAATACAAACGTAATGTACAAAGAAAACATCATTACATTTACAACCTAATCTCCGACCAAAATTTCTTTGATTTCCTTGCTGCAGCAATGGGCATTACCTTTACATTGAAGTTCAATTTTGTATTGGGGAAAAATTTAGTAGCATATTCACGAGAGGAGCATTAACATCAAGGTCTTAATACCTTTACCAGTAATCCCCACAAGAGCACTTGCCATCCTTGAAATGATGGAACCGCTTGTTATCCCTCACAATCAACTCTCTCCCAACAATTTTTGACATAATTTTTATAGCATTGTGGCAGTCACCACAGATCCTCAGATTCTTCATGATCCTAAGTGTTGTCCTCGGCGGAGTACTAATCAGACCATAAGCAATCGCCAAGCGCTCACTGTGATACATCAAGGCCTGCTCTTTTGCCTCCTGATCAATGTCATGAAGTACGTATCTTGTATCTGGCACATAACCTGCTTCCCTCATCTGCCCATTCATACCTTTCAATTTCTCATATGCCTCTCCCTTGTAAGGGCTGGTACACCGATACTCACTCAACCTATTCTTCTCCTCAAGCATATTAGTTGCAGAATGCTTCTTCCGTGGAGGAGTTGGAATTTTGTCAGCAATGGCCTTGGAAGGATCAAGGCTAACCGATAACTCCTCGGCATGGTCTTCAAGTTCCACATCTCCATGAATTCTTGCATAATTCCTAAGAGCCTCCCAAACCTCCGCTGTAGGCTCAATCGGCATTTTCTCAATGAACTCTTCTGCTTCATACAAATGACCAGACCTCCCAAGAACATCAATAACCCCTAGATAATGCTCAATCCCTGGAATGATTCCGTGCTCATTCTTCATCGATTCAAAGTGTATTAATCCTTTTCCCACAGCTTCCGCACTAGCACAGGCTGCCAAAACCAGCACAAAGGTCTCGCCATTGGGCTGCAACCTGGCTTTCCTCATCTCCTCAAACAACAACAACCCATTATTACCCTGCCCATTGACTGCATACCCATTAATCATCAAATGCCACAAACTCACATTCCGGTCGCGCATTCTATCAAACACTCTGCGTGCATCTCTCATACTCCCACATCTCCCGTACATTTCAACCAATTTGTTATTCAATTCCACCTCACCACGAAAAGGAGACCGTTTCAAGAACTCATGCACCTTCTTCCCAGCCTCAAGCAACTTCGAATTCCCACACGAGTCCAACAACGCACAGAAAACACTATAATCAGCATCAATACCTCGACCCATATGCTCCACAACCTCTTCAACCTTACCCTCCTCGCACAAACCCATCAAATCAATACTTGGTTGGTCACCGCGCAATGGGTTGCTGCCATTTTCATTGTTTAGACGATTGCTGTTCATTTCTCGCTCATTCGAGTGGCTCTCGTTGTTGCTCTGTGAAGGGTCAGGGCGGGATTTGTGCTGGGTGTTGGATGGAGTGCTGGCACTTTGGCGGTAAGAGACCCCACCACTGCGGCGGCGATGGACCCGGGGGTCGTGGTCATCGGGGAGTGCGTAGGTGCAGAGAGGACTGGATGGGGCTGGGCTTAGAGAGAGCTGGACCGGAGGTCGCGAGGATATTCGAGGTCTCCAGTGGGAAGAGATAACGGAGTTTCCTGACCGTTGAAGAGATATCAGAGAAGCCATTGATTGGTACTTGAAAGTAGATACTTAGCAGAGCAGCGCTTCCCAGTGGGGCGACGAAGTAATCGTTCTTTCTCAGACCCTGGTAAGAAACTTGGAATTTTGAGCCAACGACAGGTCGTTCATTAGGGTAAAAAAGGGTCACAAAAACTCTGTTTTTATTTTTTTATTTATTTATTCAAATAGGGGAAAACCGGGAAAGGGAACCAAAAAAAAAAAAAAGTTTCTTTTTTTATTTTTTATTTTTTATTTTTTACAAAAAACTTTCTGTTTGTTAATGAGTTTTGCATGATATTTTTTGTTTTTAGTTTGAAAAAGTATTTTGATATGATATAAATGTGAAATTTGTTTTTGTAGTTTAGGAGTGTACCATGTTTGGATTTTTTTTGTTAATATTTTGTTTTGAGCAAGAAAAAAATAAAAGACAAAACACAAAATTTCTTCCTGGGTTGTTTTCTAGTGTTAGTAGCAAAATATTTGATAAAAACATGATGTTTAAGGATAAATGACTCCTTAGAGTATAATATTAACATACATTTTTTAAAACGTATATAAGGATCATATGCTCTATTTTTTCTATTAAAAATGCATGTAAAATTAAATGCTTTAATACTAATTGAAGACACTTGTATTCATTATTCAATCAAAAGTGAAAAATTTTGTGTTAAGTTAGGTATGCTATTGACAAATTCACACATAAATCTGAATAGATCAAATACATGCTTAAAATAGTAAGGCTTTCTTATTTCACACCATTGGCTCAGTCTGATGAAACTTACTCTTTCTTCATTTTGTTCTTCTTTTCAAAACAAAAATATTAACGCACACTCCAAAATATAAAACACTCAAAACTTCACCTTTATCAAACAGATAACAAAAAACAACCTTGTCAAATAGTTAGAGTTTTGTTTTCATTCTGGTAGTAGCGGTCTTACAAGTTTGTATCACCAGCAGACTGCTGATTGGTCCCGTATTCAATACACACATTTTATATTACAAGGCTTAGAGCATTCTTAGTGGCCTCAGCAGATTTTATTAGCCAATTTAACTGAAAACTACATTTTCAGCATTTTAACCATCAATTTTTTTTAAAGCACCACTAACAGCCTCAGCAAATTAACTACTCACTATCACTATTCTATTTAAATATCATTTTTTTTTCTTCAGAAACTCTTGTTTAATCAGTTTCTTCTCTCCCTCTCGTCTCCATCACAGACCGAAGCCCACCACCAATCCCTCCTCAAACCCCCATTTTTTCTACCATTTTCGATCAAATCCTTGCCGCTATCCACGCTCAACTTCCGGCGACACCGCTATTATCTATAAGACAATCCAATTGGTAAATAAGAACAAGAACAGCAACATCAGAAGCATATCAAACCACCCAAAAACATCAAATAATGAAAAAATCGAAAAACCCATTAATCATTCATAAATCACCCATAGCCACAGCCACTGAACCCTAAAATCATCAATCACCCACAGCCACGGTGATGGCATCATGCATAGGGGAGAAGAAATGGGAGAGGAAGGAAGGAATGAAGAAAGAAAAAGAAAATAGGGGAAGCAGAGCGTGTGTGGAATAAAAGGAAAAAGAGGAAAAAAGAAGCAGAGGGTGCGTGGAAAAAAAGTGGAAGAGAGAAAATATGTTATTTTAAAGGTTTGATGAGTATACAGTACTCATCAAACCTGATGAGTACTGTACACTCATCAGATTTTTTTAACCAATTTATTGAGTCCACTAGAGGGCATATTTTGTCTTTTTAGTTAAATTGCTTCAACAAAGTAGCCTTTTTGGCTACTTTATTGAGACTATTAGGAATGCTCTTACAATGCCAGCAGGCTAAACGCAATGAATTTCAAATAATCATCAGCTCTGTGTGTAACAGCATTAACTAAGAACAAAATCTCAGATTATGTAATCTGACCACTGAGATATAAAAGAAGTATGATCCATGGACTCGCCAGGCACATCTTCATGCCTCGAAGGCCGCTCCCTCCCTCCCACCAGCCTTGCTGGGTTACCCACCGCCGTGGTCTGCGGTGGCACGTCGATCAGCACCACCGAGCCTGCCCCAATCTTTGCCCCCTCCCCGATCTTCACATTCCCCAAGATGGTCGCACCCGCTCCAATTAACACTCCGTCTCCGATCTTGGGGTGCCTGTCCCCCCCAACCTTCCCAGTCCCACCCAGTGTGACGTGGTGCAGGATTGACACGTTGTTCCCAATCACTGCCGTCTCGCCCACCACCACCCCGGTTGCGTGGTCGAGCAAGACTCCCTTCCCGATCCTCGCTGCTGGGTGGATGTCAACTGCAAACACATCGGATATTCGAGAGTGTAGCGCTAGGGCCAGTGGCCTTCGTGATTGTGTCCACAGCTTATGGGCCACTCGGTGTGCCTAACAAGTTAACAACCAATGCATCAAATTACACAACTTATACAAGATTCCATGAGGCTCCCTTTTCATATAAATTAGAAAATAGATTTTAAAATAAAGGAAAATTGTCCCATATCCTCGAGTTTTGGTCTTGTGATAGAGCTTTAATCTTACGACAGATAAGGTTTCAAAATTTTAATTTTGACAATAAAGGATATGAGTTTCGACCACGTTATAAATAGGTTTTTCATTAATTTTTTTTGTCCAATTTTTAACAGTAAAAATATCAGTTAACATATTCTCCAGATAAGATTAATGAAATTGTGTCCCGTATATTAAAAAATAAGAAAAAATTATATTTAATTTATAAGTTTTCACCTAATTTGAATTTAGTCTTTAGGTTTTCAATTTTAAAAATAAGATTATTAAGTTTTACTTAAGTTTTGAAATTAATCCCTCTATCATTTTACTGTCAAAATTAATGATTTTCTATTTGTCACGTGTGTCTCATTTAACACGCCAAGATTTATATCAACGTCAAAGTTAATGATTTTTCATTTAATGCTACAAATGTAGAAAATTAAGATGACAAAGAATATGGTTTTTGTTTTTTAAAGTTGAGTTTTTAATTTTTGGTTTTTAATTTTTTTTTTTTGTTTTTATGGATGAATTGACGCTTAATGATATAACATTGATATTAGGTGTTGATATGAATGTTAGCATGTGAATTGAGACACAAGTGATATATGACAAACCATTCATTTTGATGAAAAAGTGATAGAGAGACTTATTTAAAATTTGAACAAAATTTAAAAACCATACTCTTGAAATTAAAAATCCAAAGATTAAATTCAAATCATATAAAAATTTGGGAATTAAATATGATTTTTCCGCAAAAAAAATATCATGTGATGCGTATGTCTGTAAACAAAAAACACAAAAATGATTTAAAAAAAAAAAAAAAAAAACCACAGAAAAACACATGACATGATAACATGACTCTTAATTCACATTAACATGATTTTATTTGTCTTATATGAATAATATACCAATTAGTAATCCCAGACGCAAAAACTTCACGAAAAAATTGATAAAATATATATATATATCACGTGGTCAAAATTAATTAAGAAAAATGATTATTTTTATTCTCTTACTTATTTTTTGTTCATTTTCATATAAAGAGATGTGCAAATCTATCATTAAATCTATGAGACCACATGTGTAGTCCTATAACTCAATAATAGATTTAAACATCTCTTATATGAAGATAGGCAAAAAATGGATATGTAGCATCTCCCATTAATTAATTATCAAAAATTAAAACTTACATGTGTCATTTCATTTCCTAAGTTTTAATGCAATTTTAATTTAGTTTTAGGTTTTTAATTTTTAATTTTTACAATTAGATTTTTTAAATTTTCTTTTAGTTTTAAATAAGTCTTTCTATTAATCTACTGTCAAATTAATTAATTGTATGACATATTAAACAAAGAAAAATATTATACTTCTAACTTTTTTATCTAACTTCATCTAACTTTACAATAAGTAATTTATTTTTATTTTTATTTTTAAAAGTTTATTTTTACATTTTTGGGTACAATTTCCCTAAAACAAATAAAGCAACTTTAACATTAAGCATTTTCAGGAGACACATCAGAATGAGGGGTACCTGACAGGCTAGGAAGCCCTTGTAGTTGAGGAGGCAGTGGGAGAAGGAGACGCAGGCGGGGTCGCGGATGCGGGCTGCGCGGAGATCGGCGACGGCGGCGGAGCAGAGGGAGGGATCGGAGGAGAATGCGTTAAGGAAGAGGTCGTAGAGGAGCGTGGAGAGGAGCGTGGAGGAGCAGAGCTTGTTGCCGAGGTGGAACGACAGCGACCGCTCTAGCGACGAGTGCGAAAGGATCGTCGAGTACAGGTAGCTGGCCAGCGCCGGCTCCGACTCCGCGTCGCGCTTCGCCTCCGTCTTTATCTGCCCCCACAGCCACGCTTCCTCCTCGTTCCCATTCTCCGTCGGATTCTGGAGCCCGCCAGGTGGCATGTTATCAGAGTGAAACGAAAGCAGGCTTATCTGATTCGGACGGCGTACGATTAGGGCAAGATTGATGGGTGTGAAGCAGATTTATCTATCTGATGTTGGCTAATTAACCCCCCTGGTAATTTACGACGCTAGAGCGTGTAGGGATTGACAGGACGCTTGCCAACTTCTGTCCTCCACTAGAAGAAAAAAAAACATGCGAATGTTAGCGAAGAGAAATGCTACCTTTGGTCCCTAGTTCTTTTTATATCTTTTTCCATTTTAAAGTTATCATTAAATTTGTAGGTGTTATGTGTCTAATGTGTGAACTCACAAATTGAATAATGATTTTAAATTTTTTTTTTTTAAAAAAAAAAACTAAAAAAAAGTGTGTAGCGAATCTTATTAAAGAACACATGGTCAACTAATTAAACGGGTTTGTAGGAAATATTTTTCTTAACCTTTCAAATGCATTCTTCTTCATCTGATTTTCTATTATTTTTCTATACCATTGAAATATTTTTTTTGAAAAAACTTCAAATAGTCTTCTTAAACTTTCAATTTTTTTGACATGCTCCTAATTTTTAAAAATTTTCACTTTGATACCTGAATTTATAATGTCTATCACTTAACCTACTTCCGTCAAGATTCACCGTTAAATCTTGTTTTGAGTATTTTCGCACTTCTATGTTAGGATTTAACGAAAAATCCTAACGGAAGGGAATAAGTGATAGACAGTGGCAGAACCAATAATTTATCTTTAAAGAGGCGGAACTAAAATAATAATTATAATGACAATATAATTTTTTTTTATATGCTTTTTATTGTGTTATTACGCAGAGAGGTTGCTCCTATGACCGGATGATTGCATGGTGTATAAATAGTTTGATTTCTTACAATGTAGTTTTTTCATTTTTTAAATAATTAAATTTTTTATTGTTTTTTATTATGTTTTGAAATTTATTTCCTTATTTCATTTTTTTCGTTCAAAAATTTATGATTTCTTTTTGTCAGTTGTTGGTGCTCATTATATACGCACAGATATTATTTCAATTCGCAATGGTTAATTTTTTTTTTTTTCATTTTATTTTGCTATCATATGGTTATTGTAAATTTAAGATGACTAATAGAATTATGGTTTTTTTGTTTTTTTAATATTGAGTTTTTTTTATTTTTGTTTATATTTTTTTTTTTTTTTTTTTTTGGATTGATATTTGACCGCTTATATTTGATATACATTGATATTTATGTGGTTTTTGGATTATGACTTTTATCATGTGAATTGATGACCTAGTTGATTATTTATGACTAAACTCTATTCATTTTTTGAGAAATAGTTGATTAGTAGAGATTTTATTTTTTATAATATTTTGACAAAATTTATTATATCCATTTACTCTTTGAAATTAAAAATCTAAAGTTTTTAATTCTATTATTATATAATTGTGATTATATTATATTTTTTTCCTGCAAATAATTATAATATTCATCTGTATGTGTAACAATATAAACACAATAAATGTATAAAATAAAAAAATTAAATACTCTGAAAAATACTTGTATCATTGAATATTACATTTTTACTTCCTTTAATATCACATTAACTATTTTTTTATTGTCTTATTTGTATTTAATTTGTTATTACCAATGTTAGTTAATTTCAGATCGTCAAACGATCTACCGTAAAGACATCTATTCGATTACACATGTCATTATAAATACATTATAAAAGTACCTTCCACAAATGAGGCATCGACCATATTGTCTATGATTGCTCGGATTAAGCCATCATATGAACATAACTTGACTTGCTGGCTTCAACTATAAGTATAATATCAAAAAGATAAAAGGGATGCAGTTACTACTTTATTTCGTTCTAAATGTATCCTTCAGTTCATTTTCATCAGTATTTCATGGAAAGACTCACAATCAATCCGAAAATCAATCTAGACTGCAGGATTATCTTTCACAAATTGATGGTTGAAGATCTTCTCCAATGAACACTGGGAAATGTGATATGAAGAACGTTTTCACATAGTAGTCACACCATAATAATAGGTATTCCCTAAAGTAACAAGCCTAACTCATAAAATGAATATAATTAAGGCAAAAAATTGGACTAAGGATTGAGCTTAATCGAGCCTCATAGACAGGAATGGTCATGCTTCAAATGTCGATAGCGCCCACGTTTATTTAATAATTAATTAAAGAAGAGATATGATGATACTTTACAGTAAGTCTTGTTTTGAATCTCTTGGTGAATTTCCTACCAGTTTTACTACAAGTCAATTTTAATTTAGTGCTATTCAGGTTTCCGGATCATTAATTAGGGAGCCACCCTTCCAGACGAAACAAAAGCATTGAAGTGTCAATTTTTTTTTGAAGTTGTAAATACAAAACGTTCTGTAGTCGATTATACCACTTACGTAGACGCTCTCTCTTGGAACTGACAACTGACAATCAATGTGAGCTAGCTGGTATTATTGTTGACTACGCTACACATCATCACTAAGAAAAGACTCCTCTAATTATCTCCACTCCCACAATACGTATGTATGTTTCCAACACTTCATCTTACTCGCTCTACTAGCCTCAATCGCAATCAGGTTACGATAAGATCCATTTATACTATTTTTGTAAAACATAGTTTACTTGAAAGTTACTCCCCGTTGCAGGAGTGTACATTTCAAACAACAGCTATTACGAAAACTTACCAGGAGCAAGTATATTTGTACAGCCTGAGATATACCAATTATGTAACGCACTGGGATGGGAGAGGTTCACTAATTGTACATGGTCTTGGCGAGGCCCAGCCTTCTGAAGAAAGATATCAGGAGCTGTGGTGTGAGAGAGAATATGAGCAGGAAGATCCAGCAGGCGGACGGGAGCGCGAGCTCGGTATGCGCGCCACGCAGAGATTCAAGGCTCGAGTCGGAGCTTGTAGGGAGGATCGGAGAAGGAGATGCGTTAAAGTGGAGAGGAGCGTGAGGAGCAAGAGCTTGTTGCGAGGGTGGAACGACAGCGACCGCTCTAGCGACGAGTGCGAAAGGATCGTCGAGAAGGTACGGCAGCTCGGCTCAATCGACGCGCGTACGCACCCCGTGCATTGCACCAGACTTTATTATCAGTGCCCCACAGTCAGCCTCGCTTCCTCGCTCGCTTCCATATCGTCCGAATCCTGCATGTCCGTCGCCTAGGTGAGACATAAGTTATTTGACAGCGCACCCGGGGCACTTATCTGAATCGGTTGACGGCCATACTAGATCAAGGTGCGACACATAATCTCAGCCAAAATAAAATAAAAGCTGGAAGGATCAAGTTGGTTACTAGCTAGCAAATACGCACGACTTAATTTCTAGACAAGAGAAGGTGATAAGGCTGTTACACCTCACCAAATACCTGTCCTAAATTTACCGCTATAAGGATCATACTGACTATTGGATCGAGACGTGGCTTGCAACATCTGCTCTCTGATACACACACGAACCCAACGAAACAAAGAATACGAGGTAGATCGACAACATATTAGAGGAGGAGGGATAACATGCTGATTCCCTTATAGTGGGCCCATGAGGTTTGAAGACAAGGCAAGGATGATCCCTAGTTAAGTATCCAAACACCCACTAAACGTCTGATCATGTTATATCTCATTATCTAGCTCTCGTAAGAAATTAATCAACATAACTTGATGACGTTCTTTCTTGTGCTGCTACGACATCCAGTTGCTTCTGGAACGCTTCTAACAAGAAGTCTCTCATTAATAATGCAAGCATATATGTCAAGGTAGTTATTAATAAAATATAATCAAACCTGAGGATGAAAATAAGAAGGTAAAAGATATCTAATTGACTATGATCCAAAAGATACAAATATAGGTCCCAAATCATCGAATGCCATCCGACAAACCCGATCCTTAACCACTAGAGTTTTGTAGGTTAAATAAGGATTTTTGTCTCAAAAGCGTATGAAATGAGGACTCGTAAGAACGATTCCCATCTGCTATTGACCGAGCTATCAGCATCACCTCATTCATCAACTAGTATAATTCCTACCATATCCTAAAATACGAATCTATAGACTACATGTGTGCTCCTACCATTTTCAATAAGAAATAGTTTCCTCTTGAAAAACACCAGACATATTGAACAAGTCTTTCTTTTGATCTGAATGGGACTATACATAAATTTTTAAATAGATAGCCTTTTCAGCAACATTATTGATCTAACTGAATTATAAAATGCCTTAGATCAACATTTATAGTTCTCGTGTATTGACATACTCCGATCGCAGTATTGCACTGTATACTTTGCAGTCTTATTCCATTAGGAACCTATTTTCATGCACGATGATAGGGATTGATATGATAGTCGTAAAATCACTAACGAAAGGAAGATGAGTGAATCAAAAAGCATTCTACTTGGTCACTGAAGATAGTCTAATCTATTCGTATTATTGCATACAAAACTCTGTCCTGTATCTCCACCAAAGAAAAGCGGAATTACACAAAATCATAATAATTCCTCACAGCCGCACCATTATATATCTTAGCTTACGGTTATATGCATTGCTCATCTATTTGCTAGGATCTCTCGAGATATATTCTAAATAGATACTTTAGAAAATGTTAATAAGTGAAGTATATAATAAACATCTTTCAATGACATAATATCAAGACATACCATCCAACGGTCATACACTAGAGTAGAATTTATTTCTAGGATAATACATTGAATAAACATAACGATAGCGGAATATAACTCACCAGACTATTTTATGATTAGAACAAAATTCCGGCTAGGAGTGCCTGTCGCCTGACTTCCTATATTACATTCAATATCCAGTGGGTAGCTTCATACATGGAACAATAAGTGAGCCGACAGATGAGATTAAATAATACCAATAACTATGAAATTTGGCTCGTGCTAAATACGATCTTGAATGGCCTGAGGAGAAGCTTACAAATTAATTAGAGAGCCACTTACCCTTATCATCAGGCCAATGCCTACTCCGTTTTTTTTTTTGTCCTCCTTCTCATTCACATTGTTTAATTTATCACCCAATTACTATGAAGCATAAATAAATCAACGACTTCCAGCGACCTCCTGTATAGCAACTAACATATAAGATTATTAATGAACATCAATCATCATCTGGCGTCAATTATCAAAAAGTACATTGCATGCTAGCATTGTCTATACATCATTAAAAAGTACCGTGCAAATACAGTTTCATATCAAATGAGATTGTTATTTGAAAAGTAACATAACAGAGGGCTAGTATAGGTGTGGAGAGATTCGGTAGGGAATTTAAAAGGGATTTTGAACCACTCCTAAAATAACTAATATAATAAATATACATCATATTTTAGGAAGGATATGACTGCTAAGTTTGAGGGCGCGCGTCTAAGAATAAGAATCGCAACGTATCAAATTGAACATCACGCATCATATGTAAGTAGTTGTGTCTATAGTTTCTCCGAAATGTCAGTTATAAATTTTAAAACTGCTAGATGCAGCATCTATTATCGCTCCTATCCTTAGAACTAATATTATGGAGTCAGTACCCAATTATAATAGGTGGATATATCCCAACAAATGAGCAAAACAAATAAGTAACAACTATTTGTAATGTATGCCAAGAAACTCTGCTAAGTGTATATTCATAAAAATCTCATACAACAGAATCGTGCCAAATATTGGGGCGATGGCCGTATTATCATTCAATGATCATACCTGAAAACTTCAACTCAATACAGACGTAGGATAAAGACACATTCGCCACTAGCGCTAATCTATAATTGAACAACACACACATAAAAATGTGTCTTGCGTAGCCATTAGTGATAGGCGGTGCAGCTATCCTGGAGGATAAATACATAATATATACAAATTAGAGCCGATCTGATCCCCAAGATCAAAGAGAATATGACATGACTATATGCAACTATACTCCGTTTTTTGTTCTCGGTATCTTTCTATATATTTTAGTAGACTCTATGCGCCTATTCGAGTTGTGTAAATTTGAACCTACCCATTTTCAAAAGTGATAGAGCAGACTAATGTCTTTCAAATCCGGACACAATAGTGAACATATATATTATGAGGAGTAGAATATATGATGTTATATTTTATCCTGCTGTCATGCGATGGAACCCTGCATATTCAAAAGAATTGGTTCTCCCATTTTATATACTGCATTCCCAATGATATATCTCAACGAATATGTAATTAAGATGAGGACAAATAGTAAGTATTATGTGGCTAAGTAATTGGTAGCACACCAAAATATAATAGGTGTTTCTAAGAATGAGAGGACCGATAAACTGTATAATAACAATGAACACATAGTGTCCAAAATAAGAGGACTAATTGAAGGTTCGATTATATGTTGCGAATATCTCTGATGTCCTATAATTCTATTATAACTTCTCACTACCTGCTACTGATGAAAGCATAATTACCTTCCGTATTCTTTCAGACATGAAACATTATATATCAGACCTGATAACATCATCAAATGCAATTACTTAGCAAAAAAATATTTCTATAAACAACATGCGTAATTACAAAAAGTATATTGTCAATTTGTAAATGCGTGCCAATATTCATATAATATGTGAAGTAATATGTAAGAGCTACTAAAAAAAACAAAAATAAGTGTGTACTTTAAAGGGGCGAAACTAAATAATCATTATAATGAAAGATAATTTTTGTTGTTCTCTTTCTATAATTATGTTATATTAAAATTAAAAAATTAATAAAACACAATTCACACTAAAAATAAAATATTTTATAACGCAACATGCGTATTAAAAAAGTAAATGTCAAATTTGTAATGCGTGCCAATATTCATATAATATCAGTCGGGGTAACATGTAAGAGCTACTAAAAAACACAAATAAAGTGTGTACTTTGAAGGGGCCGAACTAAAAATAATAATTATAATGACAATATAATTTTTTTTGTTCTCTTTCTATATTTATGTTTATATTATATTAAAAATAATAAACACAATTCACACTAAAAATAAAATATTTTATAAGCAACATGCGTATTACAAAAAGTATAATTGTCAAATTTTGTAAATGCGTGCCAATATTCATATAATATCCAGTGAGGTAACATGTAAGAGCTACTAAAAAACACAAAAATAAAGTGTGTACTTTTGAAGGGGGCGGCACTAAAATAATAATTATAATGAAAGATAATTGTTTTTTTGTTCTCTTTCTATATTTATGTTTGTATTATATTAAAACAAATAAACACAATTCAAACTAAAAATAAAATATTTTATAATCAACATGCATATTACAAAAAGTATATTGTCAAATTTTGTTAAATGCGTGCCAATATTCATATAATAATCAATGAGGTAACATGTAAGAGCTACTAAAAAACAAAAAAAAGTGCGTACTTTGAAGGGGGCGGAACTAAAATATAATTATAATGACAAGATAATTTTTTTTTTTTCTCTTTCTATTTATGTTTATATTATATTAAAAATAAATAAAACATTCAAACTAAAAATAAAATATTAGGTCAAAAACCTTTTACCCCCTTGAAGTATCCCCCATTGGCACTTTAGCCCCCAATGTTTTAAAAAGTGACATTCAACCCTCTCAAGTATCCCACGTCGGCAAACAATATCCTCCGTCCATTTGTTTCTGTTATTCTAGACGGAAGTCAAGTCACGTGCAAGGCAGGTGACATTTTTCTGCTAAATGTTCAAAAATGCCCTCAGAGGCTGCAAAAATAATTTATTTATTTATTTATTTTAAAAAAATAAATTCCAGGGGGCTGTCAACATTGAGGTGGAGGGGGTGGC
>FXXK01000052.1:86513-136128 GCA_900184695.1 Betula pendula
TGCGAGCCACCCCCAAAGGCTGCTGGGGGTGGCTCGCAGCCACCCCTAGCCCATGGGGGTGGCCGCACACCACCCCCGGCCCAGAGCACATGCTGCCAAAAACCAGCACAAAGGTCTCGCCATTGGACTGCAACTCGGCTTTCCTCATCTCCTCAAACAACAACAACCCATTATTACCCAAGTAATGATACAAGTCACCCTCTATGTCTACCATGTGTCAACTAAAAGTGACATGACTTTCAAAATCACCTTTAGATTAAAAGTCAATAATCATTGATAATAAATTAAATGGTGATTTTAAAAGTCACATTTCTTTTGGTTGACACAAAATAGACATAGAGAGTGACATATATAATTACTCTTATTACGCTGCCCATTGACTGCATACCCATTAATCATCAAATGCCACAAACTCACATTCCGGTCGCGCATTCTATCAAACACTCGGCGTGCATCTCTCATTCTCCCACATCTCCCGTACATTTCAGCCAATTTGTTATTCAATTCAACCTCACCACGAAAAGGAGACCGTTTCAAGAACTCATGCACCTTCTTCCCAGCCTCAAGCGACCCACACGAGTCCAACAACGCACAGAAAACACTATAATCAGCATCAATACCTCGACCCATATGCTCCACAACCTCTTCAACCTTACCCTCCTCGCACAAAACCAATCAAATCAATACTTGGTTGGTCACCGCGCAATGGGTTGCTGCCATTTTCATTGTTTAGACGATTGCTGTTCATTTCTCGCTCATTCGAGTGGCTCTCGTTATTGCTCTGTGAAAGGTCAGGGCGGGATTTGTACTGGGTGTTGGACCGAGTGCTGGCACTTTGGCGGTAAGAGACCCCACCACTGCGGCGGCGATGGACCCGGGGGTCTTGGTCATCGGGGAGTGCGTAGGTGCAGAGAGGACTGGATGGGGCTGGGCTTAGAGAGAGCTGGGCCGGAGGTCGCGAGGATATTCGAGGTCTCCAGTGGGAAGAGATAACGGAGTTTCCAGACCGTTGAAGAGATATCAGAGAAGCCATTGATTGGCACTTGAAAGTAGATAATTAGCAGAGCACCGCTTCCCAGTGGGGCGACCAAGTAATCGTGCTTTCTCAGACCCTGGTAAGAAACTTGGAATTTTGAGCCAACGACAGGTCGTTCATTAGGGTAAAAAAGGCTCACAAAAAACATTCTGTTTGTTAACGAGTTTTGCATGATATTTTTTTTGTTTTTCAGTTTGAAAAAGTATTTGATATAATATAAATGTGAAATTTCTTTTTTTTTTTTTGTAGTTTAGGAGTGTGCTATGTTTGGATTTTTTGTTAATATTTTGTTTTGAGCAAGAAAAAAATAAAACACAAAACACAAAATTTTTTACTGGGTTGTTTTCTAGTGTTAGTAGCGAAATATTTGATTAAAACGTGATGTTTAAGGACAAATTTTGTCCTTTAAACTGGGTGGAAGCAAACTCAATCTATTAATTTGACATATGTCATGACTCTCTAGAGTATAATATTTACATACATTTTTTAAAATGTATATAAGAATCACGTGCTCTATTAATAATGCATGTAAAATTACATGCTTTAATGCTAATTGAAGACACTTGAATTCATTATTCAATCAAAAGCGAAAAATTTTGTGTTGAAGTTAGGTAGGTATGCTATTGACAAATTCACACATAACTCTGAATAGATCAAATACATGCTTAAAATACTAAGGCTTTCTTATTTCACACCATTCACTCAGTTTGTCGAAACTTATTCTTTCTTCATTTTGTTCTTCTTTTCAAAACAAAAATATTAACATACACTCCAAAATACAAAACACTCAAAACTTCACTTTTATCAAACAGATAACAAAAAACAACCTTGTCAAACAGTCAGAGTTCTGTTTTCATTCTGGTAGTAGCGCTCTTGCAGGTTTGTATCACCAGCAGGCTGCAGATAGGTCCCCTATTCAATACACACATTTTACATTACAAGGCTTACAATGCCAGCAGGCTAAATGCAGTGGAATTCAAACAATCATCAGCTCTCAGTGTAACAACATTAACTAAGAACGAAATCTCAGATTATGTAATCTGACCACTCAGATATAAACGAAGTATGATCCATGGACTCGCCAGGCACATCTTCAAGCTTCGACGGCCGCTCCTTCCCTCCCACCAGCCTCGCCGGGTTACCCACTGCCGTGGTCCGTGGTGGCACGTCGATCAGCACCACCGAACCTGCCCCAATCTTAGCCCCCTCCCCGATCTTCACATTCCCTAAGATGGTTGCACCCGCTCCAATTAGCACTCCGTCTCCAATCTTGGGGTGCCTGTCCCCCCCAACCTTCCCAGTCCCACCCAGTGTGACGTGGTGCAGGATTGACACATTGTTCCCAATCACTGCTGTCTCGCCCACCACCACCCCAGTTGCGTGGTCGAACAAGACTCCCTTCCCGATCCTCGCTGCTGGGTGGATGTCAACTGCAAACACATCGGATATTCGAGAGTGTAGTGCTAGGGCCAGTGGCCTTCGCGATTGTGTCCACAGCTTATGGGCCACTCGGTGTGCCTAACAAGTTAACAACCAATGCATAAAATTACACAACTTATACAAGATTCCATGAGGCTACCTTTTCATATAAATTAGAAAATAGATTTTAAAATAAAGGAAAATTGTCCCATATCCTTGAGTTTTGATCTTGTGATAGAGCTTTAATCTTACGACAGATAAGGATTTAAAATTTTAATTTTGACAATAAAGGATATGAGTTTCGACCGTGTTATAAATAGGTTTTTCATTAATTTTTTTTGTCCAATTTTTAACAGTAAAAATATCAGTTAACCTATTCTCCAGATAAGATTAATGAAATTATGTCCCGTATATTAAAAAAATATCATGTGATACGTATGTCTGTAAACAAAAAACATAAAAATGGAAAAAACACACAGAAAAACACATGACATGAAAACATGACTCTTAATTCACATTAACATGATTTTATTTGTCTTATATGAATAATATACCAATTAGTACTCCCACTGGCATAAACTTCACGAAAAAATTGATAAAATATATATATATTTATCACGTGGTCAAAATTAATTAAGAGAAATGATTGTTTTTATTCTTTTACTCATTTCTTGTCCATCTCCATATAAAAAGATGTGCAAATCTACTATTGAATCTATAGAACCACATGTGTGATCCTATAATTTAATAGTAGATTTGAACATCTCTTGTATGGAAATAGATAAGAAATAAATGTGTAGCATTTCCCATTAATTAATTATCAAAAACTAAAAACTTACATGTGTCATTTCATTTCCTAAGTTTTAATGCAATTTTAATTTAGTTTTAGGTTTTTAATTTCTACAATTAGATTTTTTTAATTTTCTTTTAATTTTAAATAGGTCTTTTTATTAATCTACTGTCAAATTATTTAATTGTATGTTATATTAAACTAATTAATTAATGTTACGTAACTCTTATTTGAAAAATTAAAATGATTAAAAAAAATATTAGAAGGTGGCCGACCACCACTAACCGGTGAGGGGTGGCCCCTCGCCACATGATTTGTCAAACAACTGAGAGCTTTGTAGCATTAATTAATTAGTTTTGACAAGTAATTAGATAATAGGTAGAAAAATTTAAGGATTTAATTATCAAAATTAAAAACCTAAATACTAAATTAAAATCACATTAAAATCTAATGACTTAATTTAATTTGTTTTCCAAAAACTAATTCTGGACCAAAAATCATTGAAGCATGGGGACAATTTCCCTAAAACAAATAAAGCAACTTTAACATTAAGCATTTTCAGGAGACACATCAGAATGAGGGGTACCTGACAGGCTAGGAAGCCCTTGTAGTTGAGGAGGCAGTGGGAGAAGGAGACGCAGGCGGGGTCGCGGATGCGGGCTGCGCGGAGATCGGCGACGGCGGCGGAGCAGAGGGAGGGATCGGAGGAGAATGCGTTAAGGAAGAGGTCGTAGAGGAGCGTGGAGAGGAGCGTGGAGGAGCAGAGCTTGTTGCCGAGGTGGAACGACAGCGACCGCTCTAGCGACGAGTGCGAAAGGATCGTCGAGTACAGGTAGCTGGCCAGCGCCGGCTCCGACTCCGCGTCGCGCTTCGCCTCCGTCTTTATCTGCCCCCAGAGCCACGCTTCCTCCTCGTTCCCATTCTCCGTCGGATTCTGGAGCCCGCCAGGTGGCATGTTATCAGAGTGAAACGAAAGCAGGCTTATCTGATTCGGACGGCGTACGATTAGGGCAAGATTGATGGGTGTGAAGCAGATTTATCTATCTGATGTTGGCTAATTAACCCCCCTGGTTTTGGGGTAATTTACGACGCTAGAGCGTGTAGATTACCACACGTTTACATGCTTATCCCCCTAGAAATAAAAAAATAAAAAAAAAGAAAAAAAATAAAAAAAAAAAAAAAAAGCGTACCAAATCCTATTAGAGAACACATGGTCAACTAATTAAACGGGTTTGTAGGAAATATTTTTCTTAGCTAATGCAGTCTTCTTCATCCAATTATCTATTATTTTTTTATTCCATTAAAATATTTGTTTTTGAAGAAATTTCAAATAACCCTGTTAAACTTTCAGCTTTTTAAATATGTTCCTAATTTTTAAAAACTTTCATTTTATTACTTAAACTTTTAATGTCTATCACTTAACCTACTTCCGTCAAAATTTACCCTTAAATCCTGTTTTGAGTATTTGACACTCCTACGTTAGGATTTAACGAAAAATCTTAACGAAATAAAATAAGTGATAGATGGCATAGCCAAGAATTTATCGTTGAAGGGGCAAAACTAAAATAATAATTATAATGACAAGATAATTTTTTTCGTTCTCTTACTATATTTATGTTTATATTATATTAAAAAATAAATAAACACAATTCAAACTAAACATAAAATATTTTATAACGTAATATATATGCGTATTAAAAAAAGTATATTTGCCAAATTTTGTAAATGCCTGTCAATATTCATATAATATCAATGAGGTAACATGTAAGAGTTACTACAAAATAGAAAAAAAAAAAAAAGTGTGTAAAATTACAACTTATGCAGTTTATGCACTTAAAAAAAATATATATATCAAGTATTGAATCAATAAAGAATGTCTCATTAAAAGAACAAATAATAATTCAAATAAAAATAGTTTAATGGGTCACCTCCAACAATGTTTTTAAATTCAATCTTATTTCTCATTTATATTTTTTTGTTCCGTTGACAAAATGCTTCCACGGAACTGATCCAGAGAGAGAACTAAAGTCCAACAATAATATTAATTTTTATTGTGTATGTTTCGTAGAGAAAGAAACAGAGAGGGAAGAGAGGAAAGCGAAGGGAAAGAAAGAGAGAATAGTAGGATTTGAAGAGAGGATAGGAATGTTACCTGATTTTTCCCAAAACCAAACCGCTCACTCCCTATGCTGCCGGAGGACAGTTTCCTGATTTTTCCCAAAACCGCTCCTGCCGGAGGACAAAGGAAACAGGTTTCAGAGGGTTTCCGAGTGTTTGATTTGGAATGGAAGAGGAGAGGTGGGGATGTGTATATATAATAATATATGGGGATTGGAGGAGGGGTGACCGGTTGAGCAGGTGAGGATTCGAAATTGTGGTAAATGTTGCAAAGTCTGAAGAAAGCATGATACGGTAATTTTGACTCAAAAGTTTTGAGGATTGTGGTTGTGGATTAAAACGATGGTTGGAAAAAAATAATAATAATAAAACTATTGTATTGATTCCTATAAAGACAATTTTAACGGCTGCCTTGGCTTTTGACCTCTATGTTAGACCTTATTTGACTAAGCTTTTGATTCATTAACAATTTTCATTTGTTTTTCCTTTTTTTTCTCGGTGTGTTCATATTTGTAAAAGAAAAAGAGCGGTAAGTGAAACTTTTTCTTTTATTCAAGCCAGTTTGTTCCAACGTAAAATAATTTTTAGAAATTATTTTTCGTATTTTTTGGTGTTTGGTGGAGTGTAAAATAATAGTCAACGGAAATCATTTTCTGTTTGACCGAAAATTTTCTTTAATTTTCGTAAAATAGTTTCTCATTTTTAAAACCGTAAACCATTTTTCGAGTTTAAGCGTCACATTTTCAAATTGGTAGACCACAGCTAAAACACCACCAGACCCCGCCGGAATCCGGTCGAGACCAGCCCGAGACATCGTCGGGACCCCGCCAAAACCTGCCCAGAAAATTGCTAAGATCCAGTCGGGACTCGCTCGGGACATTTTTAGGACCCACCCAAGACATTTTTGAGACTCACCCAAGACATTTTTGGGACTCATCCGAGACATTTTCGAGACCCGCCCGAGACATTTTCGGGACTCGGCCAGAACATTTTCGGGACTTGTCCGGGACATTTTCGGGACCCGCCTGAGACATTTTCGAGACTTACCGGGGACATTTTTGGGACCTGCCCGGGACATATTTGGAACCCGTCCGGGACATCACCGGGACCCGCCCGAGACATTTTTGGGACTCACTCGGGGCATTTTTGAGACTCGCCTGGGACATCACCGGGACCTGCCCGGGACATTTTCGGAACCCTTCCGGGACATTTTCGGGACCCGCCCGGACATTTTTGAGACCCACCCGGACATTTTCGGAACCCGCCCGGAAATTTTCGGGACTTACCGGGACATTCGTGGGACCACCCGAGACATCAGGACCCGCCCGAGACATTTTCGGGACTCGTTCAGGACATTTTCGGGACCTGCTTGTAACATCACCGGGATCCGCCTAGGACATTTTCGGGACCCTCCTAGGACATTTTCGGTACCCCTCGGGATATTTTTGGGACTTGCCCAGGACAACGTTGGGACATCACCGGGACCTGATCGGGACATCTCTGGGGCCCATCCGGGACATTTTCAGGACTGCCCGATATATCTCCGGAACCCGCCCGGGACAAATTATATTAATTTTTTAAAACTGTGCATAAAAAATAATTTTTTTGGTTAATATGATTGGTTGAAAATATAAAAAAATATTTGTGATTTTCCGTGCGCGCCAAACATTGAAAAATATTTTCAGCAAAAATTATTTTCCTGAAAATCAATTTTTCTGAAATCATTTTCCAGCAGAAATCATTTTACGTAGAAACAAACGGGGCCTCAGTACTCTATAGAGTTATTTTCTATGAACATTGTTTGCTGGAGATCCCTTGAGGAGGGCATCCACCTTTGCATACTGTTTTCTTTCATGTTTAATCTCTTTAAGCATTGTTGCCACATCTTTCATGGCTGGTCTTTCATCAAGGAGGAGTTTACGAATAACAATGCTATGCCTAATGCTAAGTAAAATGACTATTTGTTTAATTAGCAACAGAGATAATTCTTGAATTTTACCTTTTGTTTTTTTTTAGAAGAAGAACATAAAAATAGTTTTTTGCGGGTGTGTGAATATGATTGTGAGGTTCATTCCTTTAGTTGCTGGTAATTATATTTGTAGTCCTGTGTAGGGTGATTAAGTTAAAGGATTTTGTCACATGGTTGAAATTACCTATTGATGTTTTCAATTTTGATGTCAAGCGAGACTACCTACATCCATAAGGTAATTCTTCTTGCCATGAAAGGATATGAAGGCTTTATGTAACATATAACATGTGCATGCTATAAAAAATTTGTAGCTTTAGCTATAACCTATAGTAGAGTTTCCTCTGATAGAAGAAAAGTTTGAATGGGAAGTCTCTAAAGAGCTTCATGTAAATTGGTGTGTATTTTATTGCAGTTAGAAATATAATTCAATAATATACAACGGAATAACAAATTATTCGGTACCTTTCATTGACCGAATATAAGATCTGACGTAGTTATTTCACATGCCTTCGTTCTTGAATCTTTAGCATTTCTTCTCTTAGTGATAGGGTATACTACTAGAGCAATACCCACAATATCCACAGTCTAAATGCCTCATCACATTAGAAAATTAAAGAGAGAGATTCTTGTTTTTTAACTTTTCTATTTTCACAATGTTGCAAACACTTCTGTGCACACTTGCATATGTTCATTTGCACACACTGCTAATTATATAGAAGCTTTTTGTAACTTACACATTTAGTGCAAGTTAATGGTGTGGAGTAACGATCAAAACGTTACAACACTTGAGTTGCCCACTAATGGGCGCTCTAAATGCTACAATTGCTATTTTGTAACTTGTGTTGGTAGTATATAGTCTAAGCATACATTTATTGGCTTTCTTTGTTGTTGTTATATTCCTTGTGCTTCTTTGTTTGAGCTAGAGTTTTCTAAATTTGCCTTGTATTTGAAAATTTTGTATATATATACTTTGACACAATTCGAACCCAACATGCAACATAATGACAAGTAATTTTTGAAATGACATGTGACAACATGAACCTAATACAAAATTAGAGGACTAAGATTAAGGGATTTAACCCGTTTAATTAATTGAGTTGATCTATTATAAATATTAAAAGTTCAGTGTACCAAAGTGAGAGTTTTTAAAAATTGTGGAAAGCATCTCAAAAAGGCTAGAAGTTTATGGGGTTATCTAAAGTTATTTTTTTTTTTTTAATTCTTTATTTTTTAACCCAAAGAAAAAAGAGAGAAGAGATAGAAGTAATAAAGAACGAGAGAGTGAGAGAGAAAAACATAAAATACTTATGAATTGATATAATGTTTCTCTACATTTGGAGAAGCATTTAGCTCAAATGCAAAATGCATTTTTTTAAGCTTTTAATTAACTATTTTACATACAACTCTAAAATACATAAAATACATAAGTCACTGTGAATGGCCCAGAAACAACATTATTTGAAGGGCATGTAGTTAAGGATACAAATAGAGCTACAATATATAGTTAAATGGGTATATATTAAAGAAGACCTCGTGTCTCTAATTTTTTAATTTCTGGTAATTAGACTCTTCTCCCCTTGTGCCACTCACACCTCTTCCTTCCATAAGCAGGGGTCCTCATACAGATAGATCCGTTCTGCAAGGTAACACCACATGCGAGAAAAGTTCTTCCAGAGTCAAGCCCAGAGAAGGAACTACCGGCCCTCATGCCTTTATGCTGCCAACACCTTTTATTTCCTTCGACTGGCTGCCTTCTGCACAGAGAACCATCGTGTAAGGCTGCTCCACAAGGCTGCACACAGGGCTGCACAGATACATGGCACTTGTCTTCTGCTGCTAACATGGGGACCAACCCGTTAACTCTCAGCCCTTTGTGCTCTTCACACCTGACTCTTCCTCCATCAGGTTGTCTTGTACAGTAAAGCCCATGACCTAAATTCACCCCACAAATAGTGTTGCAGCCTTCGCTGACAACAAACTTCTCTGAGGAAGCTCGAGGTTGCAGTACTACTCCAGGTTTGCACACTGCAGATGAATTCTGGTTGTCAAACAAAGCACCAGGGCAACTGGAATCCAGTATTCTCATACCTTTGTGGTCGTCACACCTTTTCCTCCCCTGAGCGGGTTGGCTTCTACAAGGAGAGCCATCACTCAAGCGGACTCCACATATAGGAGCAGAGCTCTCACCAACAGGACGCTTAAATGCAACCAGTGGACACTTTGCTGTGTCATTGTGACTGTAACCCTCTCTGTCATCAAGATTAGTGGAATCAGAGCCAATTTTGCCCTCTGATTTACCTTCTGTAACCAAGGTTGGGATGAACCCAGTAATTCTCATCCCTCTGTGTTCAGCACACCTCTTTCTTCTTGCAACCGGTGGCCTTGTACAAACGGAACCATCACTTAAGACCACCCCACAAAAACTAGTGTTCTCCTCAATGACACCACTTCTGTCCAATACAAACATGGGCTGCGATCTGTTAAATTTGAAAATTCGTGGTAGGAAATTGTAGCTCTCTTCATCAGCTGGTGAAGGTAGCTTGCTTGCTTTGATTCTAATGCCCACTTGCTTCTGATCAAATGGTAGAAATTTCCAGACAACATTGGAAAATCGGGTAGTTTTTGAAGCAATTTTGTCAAGTTTCAGAAGGATATCATATTGTCGCCGTGCACCATTAGTGCTTGTGTTCCATGCATAATCAAATCTGTTGAGCAGCTGAGCTTCTGTTTTCTCGGCATCCCTCTTGTTCTCCATCTGTTTAACAAGCAAGAAGGAAAAGAGGATATGTTGAAATAACCATATTACCAGAAAATTTTGCATCAGACCTGCTTCCATACAAACATACATACATTGGTAGGTACATACTACGTACGTACATACATACATACAAGCAGACGCATAACAACTCATTTAGCATAATCCATCCAGATTTGAGTAGCATATGTATGGCTACGTGTGTGTAGAATGTTATTATGCATGGATATTTTCATGCTTATATGTAGGTCTATATCCCCTGAACCATCTTTAAAGAAGGTAGCAAGAACTTCCTAAGAGTACAGGTTACATGAGTACTGTCAGCCATTAGTGTTCTTATGAGAGCCATGACTGCCTACTACGCTGTGCCTAATGTGATGAAATAAAAAAAATAAAAAAATTGATGTATGACTAATAAGAAAATAAGAAAAATACCCTTCTTGTAATTATGGAAATGTTCACCATCAACTTCAGAAACTTTTATTTTCTTTCTGAAAGCCACATTTACAGTGTCCCACAAGTAACTTTAGGTAATCTCGCTAAGTTAGTTCAATTATATATTGTATCAAGGTGAAGAGAACAGAGAGAAATAAAGGATAAGAATTCCATGTTTTTAAGCTTTCCGAATAACAAAAGATATTGGGCAGTCTAAGAGACGGGATGATATTAAGCTGTCCAAATTCCACGTTTCTTAGGCTGCCCGAATTTCTATGTAATTTGGGCAACCTAATAATAGAATATCTCAATCCAGAAATAGCACCCTAAAATTACTCCTCAACCAGTTTATGAGGCTTGGCCTTTACAGGGGATGGTAGGAACTCTTTGTGATTATCACTCCCATGAGTACCACTGGTCTCAGTCAGTACTATTTTTTTTGGTTGAATCTCAGTCAGTACTATTTTTTTTGGTTGAATCTCAGTCAGTACTATTGATATCAACAAAGAAGAAAAGTAACCAGAAAATCTAATGACCTCTCATTCCTTAAGAGTCAGCGACAGCAACAAATACTCCATAACCAATGACATCTGACGTAGAATGTCAACCAAAGATTCTAGGGTTCACAAAATTAGGCTTAGGGTTTGCAAAAGATATGGGAATTGGTGAGATGTTTGGAAATTAAGAGCTCATAGAATTGGTTCAACTTGCTGGAAGTCAGAAACATACAATGAAAGCAGAAAATAACTACTAGTATCACACTGGTAGGTTCTTAGGAATCACTGCTAGTGAAAAAAAAAAAAAATAGGAAAAACATCACACCTTCTAGGATATGAGACAAATTTTAAGTCAGCCGGCAAATTCTGATTATACATGCATAGTAATAAAAGCATCGCTACAAGTATATCACTTCTCAAATAACCCCATTAACAATATGTCTTGATCCTCGATACATACTAATCTGGACCATGCATTATCATTAGTAAAACATAGATAAAATACATCAAAACCCTTACTAATCAAATCAAATCAAAATTTGACAATACTAATCAAAACCCTACTGATCCCACCAAATCAAAGCTTGAGGTTGATACATTTGACGTTTCTTAATTATCCTATACTCCTATAAACTTTAACTGGGCGGTTTCTATCAACATCTCTAGCCGCTGATCACACATGAACGGACTATTTCAATATCAAAATTCTTCAAGAATTGAAGCTTATGATCATTTGAGGTACATATAGGGCCAAATTTCATCTAGCTTTGTAAACTCATTCAGTTCACAAGATTGCCCTCTTCTTTCTACAAAATGCAGTGCCCATGAAAAGAAAACCAACAAAACCAAGCAAAGATATACTTACGGGAGCCCATCTAAACACAATGGGGTAGCCTCCTGACAATATTTCCTCAAACAATCCAGGCCCTTTCGGGAGACACACACTCTTAGAGTCATGTGGGCAACCCTTTAAGTAGTTATTGCCCAAGTGAGCACCTGTCCGGCCATAATGCTGGAGTCGCGTCTTAACATTGTCAGCCTGACCAAGGTAAACCACGACAATGTGGCCCGGGTCAAGCTTGCCAATTTCACGCCCCAACCCAGTCCGAGATACAGCAACCCCAAGCTCATATACTCCTGGACCAGAACTTTTGAGCAGATTCTGAAGTCTATACCTTGTAGCTCCTTCCTTTCCCTGTAAATAGTCTTTCCAATCGGAAGGACCAACAAGAATCTAAACAAGTTGAAACACGCACAATGAGTCCAAAAATGAAAACAATACGCCAAAAAGACTTGAACACACAATGAAAACTAACATATGCTCTCAACGTGTTTGTTGATATATTTAAGAGAAGGAAAAACAAAAACAAACAATTCCAAGACAATCAGGGTTCCAAAATGCAATTTTCAACATGTAGGCTAAGACATTTAAGAAAGCTAGTACTTGAAATATGGTTTAGAGCTACAGAAACAAACAGACACACCTAAATTTCACTCCCAATTTCGAAGATTAACATGTTTAACGATACACATCAATCCGTGTTCTGGGCAAGTCGAACTCAAATTTAAAACTGATCTTAAAAACACAAAGCAAAACACACATTCACAAAGAGAGTGTGGGTTTTGAAGACTGAACCTGCCATTTGGAGAAGACGGAGTCGTGCTTGGTGCGCTCACAGTCTTCCCTCTTCAACCTGGAGGGAGCAACGGACAAATCGCTTGATACCATTTTGGTTGGCCGTCGAGAAAATGACCGTTATTCACGCCTCTTTGTAGCCGCCGAGATATTGTTGTCGTGAGGACCGAATTGCCATTGGAAATTATCCGATACCGTAGAGGTTCTCCGTCCGCCTGGTTGAATGATTGCTTTGAGACTTGGAGTGACTTCACTTCACGATCTTTTCAACTTTCGCAGGCTAGTTTTTTTTTTGGTAGTCTTGCTAGGCTTTCAATCAATTTCATAGGCACTTTTGTTTCTCTTCCCCCCCCTTTTTTTCTTTTTTACTTTATTCCATTTTTTTTCCTTTTTTTTTTAAAAGCCAACTTCACTTTTAATATCTCATCCATAATTTTTTTAAATTTTTTTTTTATTTAATATTACATCAATTACTTTTTATTATTATTTTTTTTTAAAAAAAAAAGCCAAAGTGTTTGCCAAACATAGCATATAAATTTATCATGTGTTAAAATATGATTTTTTTAAAAAAAATTAATATGTAAGAAGCATTCACACTTATGAGTAGACAAGTGATTGCACTTATTTCATCTTAATCGCAACTATAATTGCTTTAAATGGTTATTATTTTTAAATAACCAAAATCGCAACTGCGATATCAGTTAATAGTTATTGCAATTAATAATTATGCGATTATTAAAGACCGATTATTAATCGTTAATTGTTTTTCAAGTAATATACCTCTTTTAGTGTTTTGCACATCTTTTTAGGGCCTATTATATATTGTTTGGGGCATGTTTAGCGTTTTCAAACATTATAATTAAAGGACTTGGAATATTTACCTACTACTGCTACCAAACATATTTCTGTTTTGAGGTCCTTTTTTTTCTTTTTTTATTATTATGGGTAACATCGCTTACCATAGTACCTATTAAATCTTAATGTGGACAAAGTACTCGCATCCGATTTAATAAAAATTTAGCTAAATAATACATTTTTTTATTTTAACTACTCGTTTTTTTAAAATACATACATATGGCTCAGTATTTTAATTATCAACCATTTTTATTTAAAATATTATTTTTTTATTTACTCTACTTATTTTCAAAAAAGAGAGAGAATCAAGTTGATTTTTTATCAATATAAATTATAAATTGTTGAACAATTGCTGAGCATTATAGCAACTCAACAAATTTTTAGTCAATTTATTGAGTTAAATATATAGTATTTTTTACTATAAAACTAGTTAAAATAACTTTTTAGCTACTTTATTAAACGGAATGTGCGTACCAAAAGACACGCCACCTCCATGCAGCCGCGCAACATCGACTAGCTTTTTTCCACTGCAAACGCACTATCCACATATGAGTCGTGCTAGGCGTCCGCACAAGCGTCCGTTTCAGTTGAAAAAAATAAAAAATAAAAAAAATCACCTTTTTTTACTTAAAAATAGCTTTAAATTTATCAAATTCTCATTTTATTTTTTTCCAAGGTTATGAAATGGGGATGAAATAAGCCTGAATCTATTTTTTGTTACACAAAATATTTTTTTCTTATTTTTTATTGAGATAAAAAATAAGAAAAAATATTTTTTTTGACAAAAAACAGATTCAAGGGATGAAATAAAAAATAAGAAAAAATATTTTTTGTAACAAAGAACAGATTCAAGCTTATTTCATCCCCATTTCATAACCTTATAAAAAAATAAAATAAGAATTGAATAAGTTTAAGCATGTTTTATAATAAAAAAAACATTTTTTTTATTTTTAATTTTTTTTTTTAAATGAGAAACGGACGCTGGGCGTCCGTCAAACGCCGAGCTCTACTCATCCACATATTGCAGCTTGGCAAACTGGAGAGCCTTTGGCCGTCTGCCATCGAGTCCATGGGAAAAGTTTCGAGGTCCAAGAAATTTTGGCTTTCCATTGAATACGTGATGAGAAGTATATTATTTTTAATATTCAGAGAGTTCGACGTTTTGTGATGATATCTCTGAACTATTATTAGGTTCTCACATTGATTTGTTATTGAATATTCAATCCAACAATACAGCATTAATATGGATTGCTTTAGTATAGAATTATCATTTCTATACTCTCTTATCATTTATATTTTTTTTAATTAAAAAAAAAAAAACTTGTATCTTTGTCCCCTAATTGACATAGTGATATTGTGATTAGCCTTTCTTTTAGGGCTTATTTTGTTAAATTATTAATTCAATAATTAAATTCATCATTGTTTACTGGTTTAAATTTTTCAGATAACCAATAATTTAACGTAGTATCAAATTTTGAGTTCGAACCATAACTCTACAGTTTATTCTATATTTCTCATTTCAATTAAATATTTCATGTGTTGAACATCTATTATGACAAAGATACCACAAGATTGATCTAGTGCCATTTTTTGGGTCTAGATCTAGTGGCTAAAAAACAAGAACCAAAAGGAAAAAATGTAGACAATCACCAACCGATTAAATACTCAAGCAGTAGTCAATGATCGCGTTGGGGTAGCATAGAAGTTTCTCTATTTCGCACTCCAATGAAGAATTTGGATCCTCTCTAGTATTCAATCCTCATAAATATAATGGCATTTTTGTCCCAAAAAAAATGTGAAAAAACAAAAAAAATCTCATTTTTACAAGATTTGAATACTCTCTGATTTAAATAAACTGAAAATGATCACAAAATCCTCCGATGAGACTCCTCATGCCCTTTAATTAATCTTGGTTTTTTTTTTGGGTATTATTGAAGTAGCTTTCATTGATCAAAGGGTGCATAAAATATTTGCAGGGCTAAATCAACGACACAGTGACAATGAATTGAAGTGATAGGTGCATGGCATTTCTAACATGGTAAAGATAAAGAACCTTAGATTCCCTGCCAAAATAAAATCTTTGCTGAGCAAGAAAAAGGAAAACAAAGCATCTCATTCATAGTTTCTTTGAAGAGATATGCTTAGACGTCAAATCTCATGTTTTCTTTTTTGTCTAACTTTTATAAATTCGTCATTAAATTTGTAGAGTGGCAGAGGAAGACTATAAGGTTAGAAAAGAATAATTTTTATCTTCTGGTAAATGCAAAGTTTTGAAGCAGTCAGCGACCACAAAAGCACCCTGTTTTGTTGCTTCTTGGTCATGTCTTATTAAAGGCAACTTTTTTTTTTTATAATCGGAATAGGAAAAGCTAATGCACTAGAACTATTATTTTTTTCTGGTAAAGGTTACAGCTCCTTAGGCTACAAGGAATGCATCTTGATCACCTGTTATTTCATGTTCAAAGCAAGAGTAATAATAAAGAAATTGTGTGAGAGGCTTTTCCGTTCGAGCAGAGAACCTTTTGTCTGTGCAAAACGCCCCATAAGTGGGCCTCTTGCACGTGCACAATTTCCCAGCTCGGCAAGCAAGAAGGTCTCTCCCACATATACTCATTGAAGAAATTCGTGGGCCTAACTCATCCCATAAAACCGGCTTAATAGGAGAGGATTGCCCACTCTTATAAAGATGCCCAAGATCTTGTCCACAGGCGATGTGAGACTATTCCTCAACACTCTCCCTCACGTGCAGGCCAGTATTTTTTTCTGGTCCTTGTCACGGGGTAAGTAGTGCGGGCCCATTTGTCCTTGTGGTAGGCTCTGATACCATGAAGAAATTCCACACTACTTACCCCGTGACAAGGACCAGAAAAAATACTGGCCTGCACGTGAGGGAGGGTGTTGAGGAATAGTCTCACATCGCCTGTGGACAAGATCTTGGGCATGTTTATAAGAGTGGACAATCTCTCCTATTAAGCCGGTTTTATGGGATGAGTTAGGCCCACGAATTTCTTCATGGTATCAGAGCCTACCACAAGGACAAATGGGCCCGCACTACTTACCCCGTGACAAGGACCAGAAAAAAATACTGGCCTGCACGTGAGGGAGAGTGTTGAGGAATAGTCTCACATCGCCTGTGGACAAGATCTTGGGCATCTTTATAAGAGTGGGCAATCCTCTCCTATAAACCGGTTTTATGGGATGAGTTAGGCCCACGAATTTCTTCACTCATATCCAAAGAAAAATGGACAAAAAAAAAAAAAAAAAAAAAAAGAGATCCAATTAGAAAAGATCCTATCTATAAGGAATGTAGACAATAAACTTTAAAAGATTGAATGATCTACCAAGGCCATTGACTATGCTGGTTTTTCTTTATGTACTTTTTTTTTTTGCTTGAAAATAAAATAAATAAAAATAAAATATGCATTAAAAAAATATTATTACAATATTAATTAAATAATTAAATTCATAATTTTTATTAACTTTAATTTTTAGAATAAGTGATAATTTATTATAATATTATGGTATTAGAACAGAGATATTTCGAACCCTGTTTTTATAATTCCTCTTTTATTCAAATTAAACATTTTACTTGAAGATATTAAAATAGAAACATATTCCCCAGTTTCAAAATTGAAATGAGCTTTTTATGTATTTTCATTTTCATAACCGATAGATTTGTGGGTTTGTTTGCGTAGGGGTCAGCCTCTGAATCCGACCGTTTCTGGTCAATGTTTCAATGTCTGTTCACAGTGAACATTGGCAGATGGAATCCAATAAAATTGGATTGGAAACATACACAAAACCCTCTCTCTGCAATCTGCATGAATCACATGAATTAAAACAAAAAACAGAAAAAGAAAAAGAGGAAGAAAGATAAAGACGTACCAAAGGAAAAAAAATTAAATTTTTTTTTTAAAAAAAAAAAAAAAAAAAAGGTAATTGGATAAGAAGGCACTGATTGCTTTTAAGGTCCCCACTGAGCAAAGAAATAATCTGAATGCAAGATTTAGGAAGGTCCCACCTAAGCTCAACAATTGAATAGGTTTTTATTGTCATGTAGCAAACAAAGGAAGTGAATTATTTGTTGGGTGGTACCCATAACCATAATTATTCTTGACCCTTTATTTGGAAGGTTCTTTGGACCTGTCGGTAGAGTCTATAACCTGGTCTTTTCAAGAATATATATATATATACTTTTTTTAAAAAATAATACTTTTTCGTTTTTGTTTTTAAGTACTCAAGAATAATCTTTTTAAGTAGTGGGCTTTCACACTCCAAATAGAGAGTAAGGTTTATTTCAAAAAGCAACACTACAAGCAAGCAAGTCATACTCAATTAGGCCTTAAGCAACAAACGTATTAGTCAAGGTAAAATAATGCCTACAAAAGGTCATAATCATGCCACATATACCCTAATCTTCCGATATTATCGGGCCATGGTGGAGTAATCTCCTAATAAAGTGGGATTTGTAGAATCAAATTGATTATTCTTGAACCTTTTACTTCAAAACAACTATCACTTAAGAAATACTCTTAAAGATGATGTTTTTCTTTTTTGTTCTTAATTAGTTTTGGCCAATATGTCTAATTTTTATGTTTTAGACTACGGTAAATATAAATATAAGCTTGGGTTAAAATGAACAGTATTTCAGTCCAGGCATATGAACAGTAATTTTGTGGGCCCATGATGTGATCTGATAGTCGTGTGTCACTTAATACAGGTAAAAATTTAATTAAAATGTTTAAACATAGAAAGTTATTTGATAACGGTTCAATCCTTAAAAGAGCTATTTGATAAAATGTGAAATCTCGAACCGGAACGCTTTTTGCTTGTTTTTAACTTTTGTATTATGGCTTTCAAGAATAACTAAGCAGCCATTCTCGTTGGAGTTACATGTGCCTTTTTCAAGATACAAGTTACCTTTTTTTTTTTTTTTTTATTTTTTTTTTTTTCTTTTTTTTTTTTACTTTTTTTCGTTTTAANTTTCTTTTTTGTTCTTAATTAGTTTTGGCCAATATGTCTAATTTTTATGTTTTAGACTACGGTAAATATAAATATAAGCTTGGGTTAAAATGAACAGTATTTCAGTCCAGGCATATGAACAGTAATTTTGTGGGCCCATGATGTGATCTGATAGTCGTGTGTCACTTAATACAGGTAAAAATTTAATTAAAATGTTTAAACATAGAAAGTTATTTGATAACGGTTCAATCCTTAAAAGAGCTATTTGATAAAATGTGAAATCTCGAACCGGAACGCTTTTTGCTTGTTTTTAACTTTTGTATTATGGCTTTCAAGAATAACTAGCAGCCATTCTCGTTGGAGTACATGTGCCTTTTCAAGATACAAGACCTTTTTTTTTTTTTTTTTTTTTTTTTTTTTTTTTCTTTTTGTTTTTAACAACAAGGTACAAGACTACAAGTGTCTCAATTTCAAAATTTAGTCTTTTTGTTTTCTTATTATTCGTGAGTAGACTAATAGAAAAAAAACCCCCCCAAAAAAAAATCCCAAGAGCCAGACTTTATATAATTTCTCCGTTTATTTTTGGCTCGTGTAAGTGGCAACCAAGAAGTGGACTTGATTAAAGGATAGTGCTATTTTCTTTTTCTTTTTTGGTACACATTTTCTACGTATACCTCATATTTCCATAGTTAATTGTTTTTTTTTTTAATTTAAATTAATATCAATGACAATAATATATGTTTGCAAATAACATTTTTGTTGTTTAAAATAATGGTTAATTTGAAATTTGGTGTTTTGTTACCAACAAAGTCTTCTTTCAAATTAAGTTGCAAGAAATTCATTCAATTTAATCTATTAAACTAATAAAGAAACTTCACTTAATTCTGAATTTTTATCACTTTTATAATCACTATCTAAAGTTCAAAAACTTTTAATTTAGTGTATTAAATTTTAAAAAAATTTGTAATGTTATCCGTCCATTAAGGTTTTCTATTAAATCATAATGGAGGCCTTGAAAATTTTCAAAATATTCCATTTTTAAAAAATAATTATTTAATTAAAGTAATTTTATAAATTTATAAATTTTATAAGGGTATAAAGGTTATTTTACAATTTGACCGTCTCATTTAACCCCAAATCTTAACATAAAAGTGAAGTTGCAAAATATTAAATATTAGATATACTAAATTGAGAATTTTTAAACTATATTAACAAAAAGTTTAAAAAGTTGAGTGAGGTTAGGCCAAAGTAATATCTATCTTTAAAACATTATTTTAACAAGAGAATTTATTTTTTCTTCATTTTGGTACAATGGACATAAGCAAAGATATTTTGGTGGAGTAAATGACTCTTCTGAGCATGTACTTCCATAAGCCCCTTGTCTCAACGTAGGTGTTTGCAGGTTTTCTTATCCTGCCATGGTTTGCCGTATCAAAGTGAAACAAAAGAAAGGAAATCAACAAATAGGCAGCAGGCAAAAGTATAAGCCTACAAAAGATAAAACCCCACACCTTGTCAGCACTCATTTAGAATAACATGGCACCATCTGCATTTACTAGTTGGCAGGATTGCTTATTAGGAGTTCACGATCAAAATAGTAACAAATGAAATGAATATTACAAATTCTCTCATATTAGTTCTAATTAAATATACTATGAAGTAGATGTAATGAGTTCATAATCACAAGAAGTCGTTGTGCCATTTATTTGTATTCTGCTACGATCGAGAAGGGTGACAATTTTTGATGTAATTCGTGTATTTGATATGAATTTAATATAAAATTAGGAAGTTAGGATTGAAAAAGCTCAAATTATATAGGTTGATTTATATAGTCTTATATTTATGTTTTGACATGCTTCAAACCCAATTCACGATATTTAAGGTTGATAATTTTTTACATGATCCGCAAATTCAACACAAAATTAATGAATTAAGATCGAAAGATCTGTTTCGTTTAATTAAATGAGTAGAGTTAAAATTATTCTATATAATTTAATACCCATATCTCAATACAGCATGCAAACCCAAATTGACACCCTCAATGACTGTGAAGAACGTGAAATGGTTGTTATGGCCTTTAAATAATAGAAGAAATTAAAATTTCAACAAGTCATTACCATGATTTGTATTCTTCTTTCGGCCGTGGAAAGGTGAAACGATTGTTGTGATCTTTAAATATTAATAAAAGGACATGATATTTCTTCATTTGCTATTCATTTTTTTTTCTTTTTCAAACCAACCAAGGATCTGTAACATTTTTCTAAAATAAAAAATCAGATTTTAACTCAACCTTTATATATGTATATAGCAATCCATTTCCTCTCCTCCAAGAGCCACAATGACTTTTTTTGTCTGTTTTTTTTTTTTTTTGAGGGGATGATACTGACGGTCCAAGTAAAGCTTTATGGCTCTACATGAAGCGGTTAATGGGTTAATGATGAGAGAGAGCGAGAGAGGGCCAATCATTGATCTGATTTTGCACTTAATCGCTGTTGCACCTAAAACCGTCTGCCTTGTTTTGCTTTTTCTTCGTTGTCGGTTTCTCTTGCAGTTTAGCACAAGCTGGATGAGAATCTCTTTTGTCACTCCCACCACCTTACCTCAATTTCTCTTCTATGGTTCATGCATTCTTTATGACATGTGTGGGTTTCAATTTCCATGAACAAAACTTCGTGCTTTGAAAAAAAATTGCTGTTGGTTTTCTGAACCCAAAGCTGTTGGAGTTTCACATTCCCTTTTAAGGGAAAGAGCTATCTTGTGAGTAAAGTACTTTGAAGTGCGTGCAGCGTGTCTTCTATACCTTTTTTTTTTTTGGTTACTTCAGCCTTCCATGTGAGTATCCCAAAAGCTTCTTGCTTTCCGAGACTCTTGTCTCTGGTTTACTAGTCATTGCAGACTTTGCAGTGTGATTATGCAACTTTTTCTGTTCAAAGTTTGTTCTTTTCCTAAACTTTGTGGCATCTGATCGAGAAAATTTCATGTGGGTTTAGAAGACCAAGCAAAAAAGGAAACAAATTTTGTTCTGGGTTTGAGCCAGAGGTGTGTGGTGAAGGTGGTGTGAGTTAGGATTTTGTTGGCGGGTTGAATATGAAAAAGAAGGGTGGTGAGGAAAAGGGTTCCTCAGATGTGGGTGGAAAACTGGTGGTGGTTGCTGTTAAAGCCTCAAAGGAGATTCCAAAGACTGCTTTGTTGTGGGCTTTGACTCATATTGTTCAACCTGGAGATTGCATTAAGCTGCTGGTGGTTATTCCTGCTCATCCCTCAAGTAACTTTCACAGTCTTGCTTTGTTTTTCAATGATTAGAATTTTAAAAGTTTCCTCCAAGTATTGATGAGTTGTTATTATATCGCCTTTTTGTTTGGTTTTGGTCTTGCCTTTTGATTTATGATTTATTGTTGGCAAATTTCTTGGGGACTTTTCTTATATTCAAATTTACATCTTATAGAATTGAATGTTCCTTCCTAGCGTAAATACTTTTAATCTGCCATTGAATTTTATTTGGCTATAAATTCTTTATTTATTTATTGCTTTTTTCTAGGAAATAAATATTTATAACATCTGGGTATTGGGCAATTTTTTTTGTTCTCAGACATGAGAAAATGGCAGGACATTTTCCTTTTTTCACTTCATTGGCATTAAAGTTCTAGAGTAAGCAGAATTGGTTTCGTGATGGTCATTTGAAAAATCTAAGAAATAAGACAATGATAACAATTTATTCTTACAGACGATAGAGAGTGATTGGATTGTTGGTGTCCAGCTCTTCTTGACCTATGCTAATAATAAAGTAAAATGAGGGTTATATAGCACAGCATGTTCGAACTTTCATCTTATGATGTCCTTGAGTTTATGAACCTCTTAAAGAAGTAGAATGGAGAACTTCAACTTAACTTGCCTATATGATCCTCTCTTCCTTGGACTCGCCATAGTGTTCGATGGAGGTGCTTCACAAATTTGAAATGTTGTTGAATTTAGGCTAGCAAATTCAACTATCCATTGTTAAATGACTTGTGCATATTCGGTAGCGATATATACCGCATAGTTAAATGATTTATCCAGTGTGTTTGTTCATTCTCTCTTATTTTTTCTTATTCCTTTTTTCTTTTTTTCTTACTGCTTGGTTGTATTGACTTTGGGAAGTAAACGTTGATGATTGATGAGAAAGCTATACATTTTCAGGTAAAAGGATTTGGGGCTTTTCAAGATTCACCAGTGATTGCACCATTGGTCACAGGTGGTCTCTGGCAGGAACCCGTTTAGATCAGAAGGATGATATTGCAGATTCATGCTCTCAGATGATGCTTCAACTCCATGATGTTTATGACTCAGAGAAGGTCGGTGGTCCAGTGCATTGGTTTTCTTGTCAACGATTAACTCCATGCACCTCATGTCTAGTTTAATGTATTTCATACCCTGATTTTTCTTTGCAGATAAAAGTCAGGATAAAGATTGTTCATGGCTCGCCATGTGGAGTGGTAGCTGCTGAGGCCAAGAGAGCTCGATCAAACTGGGTTATACTGGATAAGTAATAATAAATGCACCTTGTTTTCTTGCATGACATATTATACTGTTTCTCATCCTGAGGCATCCGTTTAAACCTTGGGGGATTACACATGGACATAGCCTGTTGATTTAACAAAAGATGTTGACTGAACATCTTATGTATTTTGAGAAATTTTTTTTTCCATTATATGGTTTCCTTCTATATCATTCTGTTTGTTCAATTACTATTTTTTGGAATTTTGGACAGACGATTGAAAAATGAAAAGAAATTCTGCATGGAAGAGCTGCAATGCAATCTTGTGGTTATGAAGCAATCTCGGCCAAACGTTCTTCGTTTAAATTTGGTAAATTCGACAAAGATGGAATCTGAACTGGGTTGTGCATTATCATCTGAATTTGAAAAATCTCCAGAAAATCTGAAAAGCAAGTTTAAACAATTGAATATGATTAGAGGACCAGCTGTTACTCCTGCAAGTAGTCCAGGCCATGAGTCACCATTTACTACAACTGATGTTGGAACGTCATCAATATCTAGCTCAGATCTAGGGACTTCACCATTTTTCCTTTCTGAAACTTGTGGGAGCTTAAAAGGCGATCTTCAATTTACCACTAAAGAAGATGAAAATCTGGACGAATGTGACTCTGACACAGATAGTGAAAAGATGAGTAGTTGTTCCACAAATTCAAATTTCCATCCATGGATGGCAAGCATTCTCAGGTCCAGCAGTGAATATTTGAAACACATGGTGGAAGGTTCACAAAGAAATGAGGGGAAGGTTCTAACCTCCACATACAAAGCTTTGCTGGAGAAATTGTCTAAATTAGATCAAGATCCTCGTAGTGGAGTGCTGAATTATAGGCTTGATGTGGACCGACGCAAAAGTGTAAGAGAAGCAATTTCATTATCCCGAAATCTACCTCTTGGCCCTCCTCCATTGTGTTCTATCTGTCAGCACAAGGCACCTATATTTGGGAATCCTCCAAGGTGGTTCACTTTTGCTGAACTGGAATTTGCTACAGGTGGATTTTCACAAGCAAATTTTTTGGCTGAAGGTGGATATGGTTCTGTACATCGAGGTGTCTTATCAGATGGCCGGGTTATTGCTGTCAAGCAACACAAATTGGCTAGTTCTCAAGGTGATCTAGAATTTTGCTCAGAAGTTGAGGTCTTAAGCTGCGCACAGCATCGTAATGTTGTGATGCTAATTGGGTTCTGTGTGGAGAATGGAAGAAGATTGCTGGTTTATGAATACATTTGCAATGGGTCTTTGGATTCTCATCTTTATGGTAAATTTCCCCCTATCCCCATTTTTTAGTGACTTAGTAGCATTCAATAATGGTAATGCTATTAGGATGTGAATAGCAAGCATCCTGTTGTGTGGAAAAAATTCATCTTTTCTTGAGGTTTTATGTTGGAAAATTTATTTCTGGCTTTTGGTTTAATCAAATCAAAAGCTTAGGCATGTGAACTGACCCTAGAAGTCCAAATCATAAATGGGTACGCTTTTGTTAGAAGTGTGGATTATATACTGACAACACTCGGCTGTTCAGAGCTTGATTTTCTTTTGTATGTGTGTGGCATCACTTCTCTGAGTTAAGGATTGTGTTTGGATTTTGCAGGAAGAAATCAACATACGCTAGAATGGTCTGCACGACAAAAAATTGCAATTGGAGCAGCTCGTGGGTTGAGATACCTTCATGAAGAATGTAGAGTCGGTTGTATTGTCCACCGTGATATGCGGCCTAACAACATCCTTCTCACCCATGATTTTGAACCATTAGTATGTCGTGCTCTTAAAATCTCTTTTAGTGAAAAAGGCCTGAGAATACTCATACCAGCCGTATACTTTCCTTGATGAGTGTTGTTTCTTCTGTCTCGAATTATAAGCTGCATCAACAGTTTGCTTTTAATTGCTTATGTGTCAATAGGACGTGTGCCAACTGACTGCGATATCTGGACTGTAGGTGGGAGATTTTGGACTGGCAAGGTGGCAGCCAGATGGAGACATGGGGGTGGACACAAGAGTAATTGGAACATTTGGGTAAAACCAGACAACAGTTATTTTCTTCTTGGTTATGCTTTTTGCAAACAATGATAAAAGAAACCATGGCATTGTGTAGGTACTTGGCTCCAGAATATGCTCAAAGTGGCCAAATCACAGAAAAAGCTGATGTGTATTCCTTTGGGGTAGTGTTGGTGGAGCTTGTTACGGGGAGGAAAGTTATGGACATAAACAGGCCCAAAGGCCAGCAGTGCCTCACTGAATGGGTACGAGCTAACTTATGGTTGTAAAACTTCATCATAAATAAAATATTTGATGAAGAAACTTAACATCTAATAGTTAAGAGGCAAACAAATTGTCTTCCAGTTTATTTTGTCGCTGCTGGGTATTTGCACGAGTGTTCTATCAAACAAGAATAAATATAATTTAAGTTTTCTCCTTGATCATTGCTTATGTTTCAAATCTGGAGCAGGCACGACCTTTGCTAGCAAAACAAGCTATTCATGAACTGGTAGATCCATGTTTAAGGAACTGCTACTTAGAGCATGAGGTTCATCGCATGCTGCAATGTTCCTCCATGTGCATCCGGCGGGATCCCCATTCACGACCTCGCATGTCTCAGGTTGGAGACCTGGACTTCTTATATAAACTCTTTTATATACATACAAAATAAGCATTACTTATGCTCAAGTCATATTACTTGATGATTCTTTAAGAAGAAACTATTCACTATTCTCTCTGCCTTGGTATTACACTTGATTCAATTTCTTGAACAAGTCGGTAATGGTAAAATTTTTTAGTTTTCTTTTGATTTTGCCCCCCCAATGTGAAAGTAGCTTCTTTTCGATTTGCTCCCCCAGCGTGTTTTGAATGCGATGTGCTTATACCTTTACTCGTTCATGGTTTCCTTATTTTCTGTGCACATTGTTGTTTCCTTGTAGGTGCTTCGAATGTTGGAGGGTGACATTGTCATGTAATCAACCAATCACACTTAAGCCTCTTGGAAACAGCATGGGGAAAATTTTGACCAGAGAAGGAGCAGCATTACAATAGAGATTAAGTAGGGCGTTCTCCTGCAGATTGAAGGGCAGCACCAACTAAAAGAGAGTGAAAAGGACACCCTTTGTAGACAGTCCACATGATAGCAATACATAAATTGCTTTGCCTTTCTTATATTACTTTGAACACACAAGAATTACAGTAGGAATTATGGCTGTATAGTTGTGAGAATACGAGAAAATGTAAATGACATCTTTTTTTTTTCTTTTTTTTTTTAAATTGTTAGGGGTGGAGGGTTAGCAAATTCCCTTGTGGACATTCATATATTTTTGGTAGTGAGGAAATGTATCTTTTACTCTAATTTGCTTAGTTCTTTTTAAATTTATGATTTTTTTGGTAGATCTCAACTTTCTGTCTTTCAACTATAGGGGTCTCTTTAGTTTCTATCCCATGCCATTGAGCAAAGAGGTCATAACTAGCCTAAATATAACATTAAATTCGTTTTAACGGAATAGAAGAAGAAAGATCTAGCATCCTATTGGTTCTGGGTTAATTGTACATAACAAAGTTATTCTTTAGATTATGAATTTACCCATTTATTTTCTTTATCTGTACTATAATATTAAACAAACTCTAAAAGTAACAATTTCTGGACAAATGCTCAAGTGGTCCATAAGGTTTCACCTTTTATTCAACCACTCTTTTAAGGTTTAAAGTAATTCTCTTTATACCACTCCTCTAACTTTTTAAGAGTGATAAGTAACACGTGACGATTATACCATGAATATCCAATAAAAAGTAAATACAAGTATCCTTCTGTCCAGATGGTCTATGAAATTCTAGTTTTTCCGTTTTTCTAAACAATTAAAAACTCAAGGTCATTGTAAGGCTTATATGGAGCCTAGTTATGTTTTATGACTCAGTTTACACCCGACCGGATACAACAAAAGAATGGTTACGGTTTAGCACATGGAGTAAGGGTCTTTAAATAGTCACTTATATAATAAGATTTTTTTGTAATACACGTGCGACAGCTTTTTTTGTACTGTTTCTCGAAAATAATGAAATCTTGCCACAAGACGTAACCTTTGAGGATGAACTACTTAATTTTCCGTGTCTTGTGATTAATTATTTTTTCTATTTACTGTCTCTATTGTTTTTCTACGTATTCTAAAAAATCAGTGATTTTTCCAACAATTTGCATCTAAGCAGTGAATATTAAGATTGTTTAGAATTCTTAAGATATTATATTTTCCTCAAATTCTAATTATTATTTTTAAACTAAAAAAAAAAAAATTGTTATGTTGGTGTCTATCTGTCTTTAAAAATATGGTAAGATATGATAAATTTGCTGCCCAGTGCCCAATGGCTAATTGTTGGAATCTCTATCAAGTATCATGTGATCGGGCGACCCTCCAGCTAGCCGTACATCAAGCAACGATGGAACGCTCCAGATTGACCCAGTAACCCGTACCCGACCGACCCACGCTAATACAAAACCAATACGGGCCACGAGCATAGCAGGGCAGAGCAGCTTCGAAGTAAAGTCGCGGTGGGAGGTACACCCATGTCTTCGCTCCTGAAACTTCGCAAGCCTTTCCGATCGTCTCTCAGCCTCTCCTCACTCTCTCTCGGCCGCTTCTCCACCTGTACTGTCTCTCTTTCTCTCGCACTGCTTTGAATGCTTGTTTATCTGCTATACAACACACGAACGCAGAGACTAACGTAAATCTGTATTTTTGATTTTGTGTTTTTTGTGCGAAGATGTGGCGGAGGAGGATAAGAAAGCGGAAGCGTTAGAGAGCTTCATTCACCCTTCGGCAATCGTTCATCCCAATGCTGTGATCGGGCGGGTACTTTTTCCTGTTTCACATTTTACTTCTTATTCCACTCCAATTTTTGTTCCTTCTTTGTTTATTTTTGTATTCTCAAATGTGTCAGATTTTGAGATTTCATCCTTGGAATCAGGAAACCAAGTAGAAAATGCCGTTCTAATTCGAATGCTCTGCTAAAACAATTGTTAAATCTCCATTTATTTCAAAATCTTAAGCCGGTAAGAGAGGGTGAATTATTATTTATAATTAATTTTTAATACTTTCCATCGTGCATGTGGATTCGAGCTCCCCTTTAATAAGAAAGACGTAAGCAAGTGAGACTAACATGTAGAATGTTGAATTGAAATGGAAGGTGAATTACATTGACGAGTTCAAACTTAGTTCCTGATATAAAAGCTTATGGTGATAAAGTAAATTTAATTATTTACAATTTATATTTGAACACAAATGCCCTTTATTTTATTTTATTTTTAATTTTTAAAATTATTGTGTTAATGATTCAAACTTCAAATGCAATTTTGTGTTGGCTAGATAGGGCTTAGATTGTCAGACCGTGTGTAGTAATAGTATTTGAAGTTGAAGTTTGGGTTGAGCTGAATCTGCTGCTTAGTTGCTTAGTTTGTGTAAATGTTAATATTTAGAGGGTTAAGTCCATGTGCAAAGCCATGAAATTCTAGCAATTGGATTGGTTGGCTGTTTACGTGCTTAATGATTCGAAAAAAGGGATGTTTTATGATGCAGGGTGTTTCGGTTGGTCCTTTCTGCACCGTTGGATCCTCTTCACGGCTTGGGAATGGTTGTCAATTGTATCCTGGGAGCCATGTATTTGGAAATACAGAATTGGGGGAGCAATGCGTCTTGATGACGTGAGTTTAGATGATGGTTTTGCGTTTTGTGCTTATGTTGTGGTGATGCATACTTTGTCTTGTTCTTCCGTGCTGTAATTATATCACATGCTTCAATTTGTCAGGCAGTGGTGCAGTGGTTGGTGATGATCTTCCTGGACGAACGGTCGTTGGATGCAATAATATTATAGGGCATCATGCTGTGGTTGGCGTTAAGTGCCAAGACTTGAAGTACAAGGTTAGTTTCTAGTGGCATTGATGCTATCTTATCTGTTCCAACTTGTGATGGTAACCAGATGTTTGCTGTTATGGAAATTTGTATTGTCAACTTGATTTACTGCTCTCCTTGAATGTGGCTTAGTCTATGAATCATATTATCATTCTCTTGGGATTTTTTTTTTTTTTAAAAAAAAAATGTTTTGAACAGGTTACATTAAAACTGGTTTTGAAAGCCAAGGATTCTCCTACTTTCTTATTTTTCGATAATATATTGCATATTTCGGTATGCTATTCTGTTATTTTCATATTTTTTTCACTAATATAACTTTCTCATGCACTCTGTTTGGTTTTCAGGGCAAAAAAAAAAAAAAAGATTGAAACGAATGAAAATGTCCAAAGATGATTAAATGTGAAACATCATCTTTAAGCTTTGTTTCATATGTATTGGATAATATGTATAACTGTCACAACTTAAATACATGTGTGGCTTTTTTTGTACAGGATTACCACTCTTATTTATATGTCTATCATTTAGCCAGGGGATGAATGTTTCCTTGATGTTGGGGACAACAATGACATCAGAGAACATACCTCAATCCACCGATCTTCAAATTCAAATGATCAAACGGTATGAGGGGGTGGCTGAGGCTGATTTATTTTTCCTTTTCAAGGTTAAATTTAGATTACTTCATATTTTAACTAGCGTGATATAATCAGGTTATTGGCAATAACAATCTTATCATGGGATCTTGTCATATTGCCCATGATTGCAAGATTGGTAACAATAATATTTTTGCAAATAATACTCTTCTAGCAGGCCATGTTGTGGTGGAAGTAAGTCCTTCGTTTATTTTGCGTAGTTTAACATCTTTGTGTAATGTTATTTCTTAAATATTTTATCTAATTAGGATTTAATCAATATGCTCCAAATGTAGGACTATGCTCACACTGCAGGTGCCATCGTTGTTCATCAATTTTGCTGTGTTGGTTCTTTCTCTTTTATTGGCGGGGGTTCTGTGGTATGATCATCTCCTCATAATAAGCTTTGATTTGTCATCATACCTTCTCACTTTATGTAACAAGGAAACTGACATGGGTGTTAGTGCCCAACATGGACTTGAGGTATTTGGCACAGTGACTTCAAGGCTGACTAAACTGTGACACAGTTGTCAGTTCCAGAAAGGGTGTCTAGCACATCGTATTGATGTGTTGAACACTGCAAAAAGGATGAAGTGACAGTGTCCATGCTACATAGCCCTCAAAATTTTACTGAATCAATTACTTTTGCTAAGTATGATCCATGGAAATCTAATTTCTTTATCTTATATGCCTAAAGGTTGTTCAAGATGTCCCGAAGTACATGATGGTAGCTGGAGAAAGAACTGAGCTTCGTGGATTGAATCTAGAGGGTCTTCGGCGTCATGGATTCACAGTTGAAGAGGTTCGCATAAAGTAGAATTTGATTTTCATGGTTTAAAGTTATAAAGTAACATTGTTTGAGAGAGCTGATTTATTCCTTTGGTAAAGGATTTAGATAAATAGCCTGAGAAAGGCTTACAGAAAGATATTTATGCCTGTTGATGCAAATTCAAATGGTTTAGAGGAGCGTCTTGCCGAAGTGGTATTATGTCTTTCTCTTCCCTCTCAGTCTCTGTCTCTCGCCTAAGGCTTACACTTGAAATGAAGCTAAATCATTTTGCAGGAGCAGCATGAAGAATTGGCTCACATTCCTGCTGTCTGTTCCATGTTGCAGTCTATTCGTGACTCTTTTGCAGAAAATCGTCGTGGAATTTGCAAGTTCAGACATTGGAGTGGCTCTTGAAAGCATGCTTTACTGAGTGTTGGTTTCCCAATTCTGTTTAGTCATGAAGTTTACCTTGATGTTATTTTTTCCTTTTGCATGATTGCAGTGAAAACATTGGTTTGGACGGATTCTCTTAGCGGTTTCTGCCTAACAGCTATTGTTTGTAAAAGTTGCTGCCGACTATTCTGTATTGTGATAACTCTCATGTGTAGCTTTAGGTTGACTTGGTTTGAAGGTTAAATCTGTCGCAGTTCATTTTATCTTTTAGAAGAATTCTTGTGCTAGTTAAGGCTGTAAAATGAAGGAAAGTTGCAGCTGCAAAACTATTAGGTCGAAACAGATTAAAACAGAAGAAAGTGATGTACCTATATGACTTCTGCCTTAAAGCACCCGCAGGTTGTGGAAGTAGATCTATTTCTCCTGATCCTTGAGATTTTGATTGTTCTGCATATTGTAATAATGGTGTTTCTACTTTTTCAATCTTAGATGTAACTATTTTCTACATAGTGATTTATTTGTCAGGCTCGAGAGATTTTTGCTTTTTCGAAAGCAAAACCAGCCAGGGTCTTATCCTCATAGGATTTGGCTTGGGTATTGTAACAGAAGATCTCTTATAGTTTTTTCAATGGTCTAGATTTAATCTTGAACTCTCTCTCATTCTCGTGAAAAATTTATAATTAAATTTAGATCGTTAAAAAAACTTTTAGAGATCTCCTGTAGTTTTATTTTTACTGCACTTAAACCCAATCCATCCTTATCAGGCCCTTTTTTGCATCGAATGGTGTGAAAATTGCTACCTATTAAAAATGCGACATATTACTAATGTGAATTGAATATATGTTTATAAGGTTATTGCCCTTTATGTCGAACGGCCTTTTAGAAGGATTTTTTTATTAAAAAAATAAATAAATTAGTGCTTTAGTAAAATTTTATATTTTTAATAGGTAGTATTTTTCAAACCGTTTAATGTAAGGACCAGCTTGAATTCATATAATTTGAAAATTTACATTTTTTTTGAAATTGTAGTAGATTCCGACATATTTACACGATTAAGAAACTTCTAATTGTTCAATCTTCAATGCCTTTGACTGGAAAATAGCTGTGTTGGGACTTAAATTGGATATTCACCAAAATTCAAAGATCCATCTCAGTATCTGCCATTAGGGATAAGATGAGTATGTTCTGATCATATAGTCTATAATGCAAATAAAACTTTTTTTCTTCATTTTTAATTCCCGATACGCCTCAAATAAAATCATGGAAATAACAAAGAAGTAATCACCAACATGCTTGTTCAATGTACTGAAATGAATAAGGTGTAAGAAGGGACATAATTTTTCTCTAAACTGAAGGAAATTCTTCAAATTCAGTCAATTTTTTTTTTCTTCTTCTAATTGAATGGGGAAAAAGGCTACAGGTCAATAGAATAGAAAGAAAAAAGATTTGCAGCAAAGAATAGCTCTGACTTTTAACAGAGTCCAAATTGTTTAATGCAGCAAGTTTCCTCATCTTCATAAGAATTCTTATTTCCTAAATTTTATTCTTCACTTTGACCCAGAGATGTGATGACCAAGAATGATACCTCTTTGTAGAGTTAGAAAGTCACTTTTATTTATTTTATTTTTTTCAAAAAAGAAAAAAAAAAAAACTTCTTTGTGACATAATGTATTATAGTAAGGCGTGGTATACTAAAATAACAAATTCGAAGTATCAAATCACTTCACCGACTATTTTTCTTGTGCCAATTAATATATTGTCATTAAAAGAGGGCAAGACACTTAGAAGGTGAGGATGAATTTGACACTTATAATTCTTACACCAGAATTCAATTAACAAGAATAAGGGTATGTTTGGTACATGCAAAAAGAACTGTTGCATTATATTATCATAAGGGGGAAAAAAAAAAAAAAAAAGTCTCTGGGTACATTTAAAAACTAGTCCCTAAATTTCTATATACAAAAAAAAAATCACTCTTTGGCTAGTCCCACACACACACACACACACACACCATATATATATATATATATATATTATTAATGTTTTAGGACATAATTGTAATTTCACATGGAGTGATTACATGACGTCTAGCTAATGTAGCATCAGATGTAGTAAAAACTCTTATCAATAATTTGAATGGAAAAGCTTATATATATTTTAAACTTAAGGACCCACCAAAACTCAGGAACTAATTTTTTTATTTTTCCTTTATCATAATGACCAGTTAGGTAACGATTCAGGGAAAGCGTTAGCTATATCTGCATTATTCTTTTAAAATAACTAGTTAAGTTATAATTGGAGAGCTCCTTAAAATCGCTTATAAAGCTCAATCTCACTTAGTACGGAACTAATGTGAAATTAACACTCACAAGCTCCTTTATAATTCACCAGTGAACTATTTATCTTCTCAATATGGCACTGAGGTGCTACAACATGAGTAAAAGATAAAAGACTATAGTTTGGCCATTAACAAGACCAACTGTTGCAGTGTCGCTGTGCAACATTATTGAGAATGATATGATATTAAAATGAAAGATGCCAAGAGTGGTTGTACATTGGACATTCCTCAAAAATTGTAGTTCTAATACCGGATTATGATCTGTGATGTAATCTTTCTTTTTCAAATTAGTGGCACACTGATGCTAATTAAGTAAACTTAATATTATATTGTATGATGTATAATCAATCTGCAGTGTTTGAATGTGGAATTGATTTGCTCCCTTTTCGTGTTAGCCAAAAGACTATATCTCACTTGTTGCTAATATTTTATAACTAAATACTTTTTGGGAAGTTATGGTAGTGGGAAGCTGAATCTGCAAACATAAAACTCACTATTCTCTCTCTCTCTATATATATATAGAGTATTTTTGTTGAGAAAACATAACAACGAACAACTCTAACAACCGGTTGGCTAAACCGGCCTTATTATGCTTCAATAAAAGTTAAAGACGGAGCCCTAAAAGCAAAATTACAAAAACTAGCCTTTGTTAAAATAGACGTAAACTCGCTCGAACGAACGTTGCGTGAAATTTCTGTCATGTGACTCATCGCAATTTCACTCGAGACTTACCAACAAAATTTTTGAACTTTTAATAGCAACTCGTTAGGACCAAAAAAACATTGGAATTGAACTTTTTTTCTTAAAATAGAAAATTGTAACCCGATAAATCAAATTTCCAACACCACATAAGTTTACCTTGATTTGATATCGAAATAAAAGATATGACAACTTTGCATGACTATCAATTTGCTGGTGCACCTAACTTGTACAGTTTTGATTAAATTTGACTTCCAAAACTTTTTTTCTTTCTAGAATTAATTCCAAATTTCTCAGTGAAGCCACGTGTAATGTGGAATGCATTAGGGAGACCAGCAATGAGCAAGAAACAGGAGGTGTGGGACTGTGGGAATGGAAATGTATAAACTTTAAACAGTGAGATCATCGTATGCAAAAGCATATGTATCGTACTTTAAAGTAAATTATATTTGTACCTAACTAACAAGCATGGCCAGTACCCTTGTAGCCCCTTTTCTCCTTTAGAAAAACAAAAACAAAAACAAAAACAAAAACAAGCATGGCCAGTATGAAGTGCTCTTGTACTTTTTGATGAAATTGTGAAAGATGATCTAACACTTGTTTAGGGTGCAGTGCTTTTTACTTCAGCAAATTAATGCTACACTTCTGGCCACTTGCTTCTCTTAAAGTTTACAACTTTTGGGCTTGTGTGGAAGCAACTGCCAAAAAAGAACAAAATTTCAATCATTTTTTTGTATAAATTGAGCACAATTAGCATATTAACAATCACAAAACTCACTATTCTTCTTAAAGCCAATAATCAAATTAAGGAATTGAGGAAAAGTAGATAGAAAACCGCTTCTAAAGTAATTTTTTTTTTTAATTGAAAACTGAAGAAAATATGTCATAAGTTGTGGCTTAAGCCGTCCTAGAACCCTACCGAAAAACAAAATAAAATGAAACTGTCGAGTTGCGTTCAAACGGATAAAAGTCCCATTTGAATGGAACCTTGCGACCTGCTGTTGAACGAGCTTTGACGGGCTATCGACCGAACATCTCGGTTTGTTTTCAATTGTAGCACTCGATCGAGCAATCATCGATGTCCTTTGACCAAGCCTCTAGGGGATCGATTGAGGTTCTTGGAAATTGTTTTTGTATTTCTCTTGACGGCTCGTTTGGACCCGGTAAATGTTAGAATTGGAAAATTGTCATGAAATACGACTTTTTAGTCTTTTGAATAAGCTTTTCAACGCCACCCAAATTGTATTCACCCAATATTGAAATTTGATATGTTTATATATATTTGGGTATCTTAATGAGAGATCTTGGTTTGGTCTCTGCTAGAAACCATGAAGTGGTCGACAGTTTGTTACCTTAAGGTCTTTGGATATAGAACCAATTTCACGGACTTTGGTACAAAGTCAAAATACCATTTTCTGAATACTCGTAGGACCAGAAGAGATTCAACAAACATAACCAAAGACCATGACACACAAAACTTCATAGAAAGTTCACCAAAGTTTAATGAATTGGGTTATTAATATATTCAAGTCCTTCATGGTCACACAGTTATTCAGCTGAAATTTGCATGGCCAATTTCTCATCAAAGAAGACTTGAAATCATTGGAGTGAATGGCTTAAAGGTCTGCCGGAGTAGGCCGGCGGGGACATTTTCGATGCCTAAGTCGGTTAAAAGCTCTAAGCCATTCGTATTCTCCGCCAACTCATCCCGACAAGCTTCTAAAACATTTGTTCCAATAATTTCAGGTGTTACTTGTGTGGAATTGAACGTGTCGATTTCAACAATTTCATTATTAAATATTAGCACAAAACTGAAATAAAAATCATTGTACTTTTGTTGGTAATGTTAAACGTTTGACTTCAAGAATAGAAATGTTAACTTTTGGAGAGTCTATGTAGGATCCGCTTGCCCGGGTAGATAGTTGGGTAGCTCAAAATTTTAGGCAGCTGGGTTTCACACGGCCCCTCTCACAATAGCTTCCTGGATCCCCATCTTGTATGGTATATATACTTGTTATTAAGAATAAGCAAGTGATTAACAACTAATTATCTAGGTTAAGAAACTTTCTTTAAGGTCATTATCTTTTCTTCTTGAGTTATTTCTATATTGAGCGAAGATTCCTCTCAGTTTTTAACCCCAAAATGAGCCTGAATTAATTGACCATATGAGCGTGCTTGCTGGGTTCAGGCATAGAGAAAAAGCTAAAATATTCCTAAAATTGGCTTCCAGATGCAATGATATGAGACCCATGACCCATCCTCAAAAGGTTGACCAATATGATAATACCATAATATTAAGAAAGACAAAAGATAGTTGGGTGTGAGGTATCTACCAAATATTTAATATATCTCACTCCCCAACTTGTTTTGATTATATATGTATAATATTTACCTACATACGAAAGGGAATATACTGTACTCCTCTCCCAATTCAGCTCTAGGTACTGTTTGTGACGATGATATTTTGCCAAGTACCATAATATATTTAAATAATGACAATAGTTTAGTATAATATAAATTAGAATTTTTCTCCTTGGACAATATATATATATATATAGAGAGAGAGAGAGAGAGAGAGAGAGAGGATAATAGATGACGTGAGATGTCCAATAATCCAAAATATTGCTAGGACAGGATCCCGTACGATCATGCAGTAGGGCAGTTGATATGTGAAAGAGAAATTGTTTGACCCACCAAAAAGCTGGATAGGTTTTCACACGAGATTACTCTATTGCACGGGGATCTAAAACTAAATCGTCTATGAACGTATGAGTGATTTTGATATTTATCTGGAAGATCCAAATGATGGGTCATTGATCCCAAAAGTTTTCTACAGAATTCAACTATTTTGATTATCAATCTGTGCTTTTCAGTGTTTACTTTGTTGATAGGATGAGATGACTAGCTTTTCCGAAGATTTTGTTTGGAGTTCTGCATTATTGAAGGATTTCTATTGACTTAAGACAAAGAATGTAATTAACTTCCCAAGGTCTTCGGTAGAACAAAGTATGAGATTGAAAATTCAAAGCTAATTTCTTCATATTCTTTTGTATGGATATACTTGTAATGAATTTCCCATGAAAGTTGTCTTGGCTGATCAACATCACTTTCTTCTGTGATATTTCTTCTCGCTTTTCTAGTCATCTACCTAACCTCTAACGATTGGAGGACTCCTCTGTTTCTCTCTCCAATTCCTTTGTAAGTATATCCCAATAATATGAAAATATCAATTAAAAATCAAATCTACAACTGAAAATACAGATAAGTACCTGTCTATTTCGATGCAAAATAGGTGCAATGCATGGATGAAAAGTAAATTTGGAAGCGTCCCCATCTACAGAATGTAGGATGCTAGAAAACTCCAGAGGACAAAATATACCCTGTATAACTCCAGAGGGCAAAACTACCCCGTGTAAGATAAGCTTTCTAGAGAGAGAGAAAAAAAAAGAAAAAAAAGGAAAAAAAAAGATCAGGGTGAGGAGGTCTACTTTATTATTATTAATTTATTTTGTTTAGAACACAAGTTGAAAAAATATCCAACAATAAATTATGTCCATCCAATCATCTTCTCTTGGTGTGCATCCATTTTCTTAATAAGCCCCACCTTACCCCATCATGTTATATACTACCAAACATATTAGTTATTTGTGCTCTCTCTCTCTCTCTCTCTCTCTCTCTCTCTCTCTCTCTCTGATTTTGGTGTTGTTGGTCGTTAGTTAGTCTGAGAAATTGAGGTTGTCCCGGTGAACATGGGCAGAAAGTGCTCACATTGTGGAAACGTAGGCCATAATTCTAGGACCTGCACAACTTACAGGGGGACATTTTCTGGTGGTCTCAAGCTCTTTGGAGTGCAACTTGACCTTTCTTCGCTTTCTGTTGCTGCCATGAAGAAAAGTTTTAGCATGGATTGCTTGTTCCCATCATCATCCTCCTCATCGTCCCCTTCTTCATCATTTTCCTCTTCTAGAATTTCCCTCGATGACAATTGTGATAGAACATCATTTGGCTATCTGTCTGATGGTCTCCTAGGCCGACCCCAGGAAAGGAAGAAGGGTAAGTTTCAATATTCAAACTTTCTTGTTTTGTTTCTGCAAATTTTCTCAGCAGAACCAAAAAAAGTAATCAAATTTTGGGTTTCTAGGAGTTCCATGGACAGAGGAGGAACACAGAACATTTCTAATGGGGCTTGACAAGCTAGGGAAAGGTGATTGGAGGGGAATCTCTAGGCACTATGTAACAACAAGAACACCAACACAAGTTGCTAGCCATGCTCAGAAGTATTTTCTTCGACAAGCAAGCCTTAACAAGAAGAAGAGACGTTCAAGCCTCTTTGACATGGTATATAACGATTTTCCTTTGGATCATTTCATTTTTTTTTCAACTCAACAATTTGATTTTCAATTGATTATGGCAGATTGGGAGCAAGAACATGCCAGTTCACCATGATACCACTCTGCCTCTGCTAGGCCTTGGTTCTTCCTCTGAAAATATCAAATCAGATAAACAGGAAACTCCTAGAAATGATGTGCCTGTTTGGCTATATGGGTTGATTGATTCGCAGCTGAAAGCTTCAAATTATGCAGCAACTGCAAAACCCAGTTCCCCCATTGCAGCGGCACCTAATCTAGAGCTTACGCTAGCCGCCCCAAGGCCTTTGGAAAAAAATAAGTCTTCCCCAGCTCCCCTTCTTTTCGGCCCTGTTAGTGTTACCTGAACACATTCACTGATAATCCATGGAAATTATGTCACCCCGATCGAGCAGAAGAAGAGCATCAAGTAACATGTTATTCACGTTAGTTAATTACTAGTATAGTTTGTACATCTTAATAGGGAAATTGTCCCTTTTTGCCTCTTTCAGAATAAATACATCTAGAATGATACCACTATGGAAGCTAGTCTACAATCTTTACTAGATATATCTCTTGTTCTCAACGGGTGACTGTAACATGTAGTTTTCTCTTATTCTAGTTACAGGCTCAGACAGATTAATTAGCATCTCATGTTAAATCTTCAATTGTTTCACGAGCTATCGTTCATTAGATACAAAACATTATTTACAGGCGATTGCGAGTATTTCCTGCTTAATCATTAGTTGTCTTAAAAGTTTAACATTTTGAAATAAGCGGTGATTTAACGTGATATCATAGAAAAGGTTGGAGTTCGAAACTTATCCTTGCCATTCACCTCCCATTAATTTCAGTTAAATATTTCACGTGTTGGGTTTAACTTATTGAGAAGAAATTTGAGCCCATACGTGAAGAGGAGTGTTAAAATATTAATTTAAATAATTAAATCCACTATTTTTTATATGCTTAAACTTTTTAGAATAATTAGTGATTTAACACCACCTTCAAAACTCTGTTATCAGGGGCGGAGTTACATGATTCAGCCTCCCCCCATGCCACCATGTTTTTCCCAATTTTTTTTTTTAAAAAAATAACTCTATAACCCCTTAAAAATTAAATTTTAGCCCCGTAATTTTATTTTTTTTTTAATTTTACCTCACAAACTTCAAATGCTAGTTCCGCCCGTCTGTTATCATGCATTAATATCACTTGTTAACCACTTTTGTGTCTTCTTGCTAACTCCATGCTAAACTGCAGCTCAAGTAGTAATTTGTTATGTTTGTCACAAACTTTCACTCCCTTGTAGTGCTAGCTGTATTAACAGCGACAGATACAGAAAAGAACCAAAGTAACTCAAGAAAGAATAAAGGCTCTTTAACTTCCCCACTCTTGGCAATAATTGACTATAAAATTCTTAGTGCTCATTAGAATATACGAGGGAAATTAGATGTTGGAATCTTAGTATTTGGGGGTTGGAATGTTTGTCTGTAATTTCAAACTTTATAAAGTTCATTCAAAATCTGGATTTTAGCTTCATGCTAGCATTTTATACACCCTGTGCCTCTCTCTATAAAGAGTTTTGGCACTTCTTATGCTCATGCCTTCTCTTTAATTTCCACTCCAAAATTATCATCAATTATTTATGGAAAAGACTAGGATTGAGAAATCAAACTTAAAGTCCGTTTGGCCCTACAATTTCACAAGCCAAAAGTTCAATTTTGAACAAAATCGCGAAAAGTATATCGTTTGAGAATGCGTTTACGTAAAAAAATATGCAAATTTTACATGTTTTTAAAAACATGATTTTAACAAACGCTTAATACCTTTTAAAAATCGCATTTTTAAATTATATTTTTTAAAATCACAAATTCAAACGGACCTTTGTAATGGGAGAAAAAAAAATGATAGACGACTGCGGTAATGGGAGTCATTTAGTGTAGGGTTTGACAACATTTTCAATATTGTGTTTCAAAGTTTGAAGTTTGTAAAAATTCAATCATTATAGTAAAGACTTCCAAGTAATTTGAAAACATTTCCCCAATCAATTAGGAAAAAAAAAATTGAAAACATTTCCCAATTTTCAAATTATTTTTTCTTGTTCTGTGGATAGAATCTTGAATTCATGTGAATCAAGCATGATATCAAGTTGGTACCAGTACTAGTATATTATTTGGAGTTTCCCAGAGAAAACCAAAATAAGATAAAGAAGACAATCTAATTTATCTAAACTATGTGACCAGAAAGTTGACACATTTTAGCATTCTCACTTCATGCTATACGAAGAAGATGACGAAGAAATAAAGCTTATCCATGAGCTGTGAATTGTACGTGAAACAAACAGGTCTCACTATCTACGACTTTTCTTGTCTAGAAATTAATGGCTTAAACTCTTAGTTTTAGAGTTAAATCACAACTTAAATTCCTCCCATATAGCCCTTTTTTCCAGTTGATTTAGAAAGAAAAAAAAAAATCACAACTTAAATTTTTTAATTAATATTGTAATACTCTTTTTAACGTACGTTTGGGTCCGGTCGGATTCTATGATTACGATTCTACCATATATGTTTCTTTTATTCCGTAAAAAATCAATTTTATCACCTTTATGCCTTGTGGTAATAATTCCTCTGGAATTAGGATATTTACCACAATGATAATGTCCATAAATCAAATTAATTATTTCGTGGATTGGATTTTACTTGATTGTCTAAGGCTCCATTGCATGTACTCAGAGTACATAGAAGTTTTGTATAAATGTATCTTTGTACCATCAAGTATTTTGACTTAAGCTCTTTTGTTTTTAAGAGGCGAAGTAGAATAATCCGATTTAAAGCGTAATGATCATAGGTCTGCGGTGCATTATATGTCCCATAATAATTAACATTCTTCTACCTTTTTTCGGAAGTTGATGACTATTAATGGCTATTACTTGTAGACTATTATAAGGTTTAAATTCAAGACTTTTATTTTATACCATCTTAAATCACACCATTTATCCTAAAATTTTTCCATATGAATTTCTTTTTTTTTTGGAATGAATAAGCAAATTTCATTCAACAAAACAAAGATTACAAACATCAGCATAAAGCTGTGAAACAAAACAACTTTCCAGGTCTTGAAAACAGACTACCAAGACCACAAAAAACAGAGAACAATCCAAAACCACTAAACACAAACAAGACTGCAGATCGATGTTTTAATTAGAAAAAAAAAAAAAAGACTGCAGATGTTTTTGAAAGAAATATCTTGGTATTTTCTTAGCAATAGTATACGACATAAAAGAAATATCATGGTATTTTCTAGGGTTTTTGAAATTGGTAGCTTTTGGATTTTGTCTGCACAAAGGAATACGATTTGTCATATTTATGGCCACTTTTAAAATACAGTGACCTTTCAACTAACATTGTACGCCTGCTTTACTATCTGTAACTATCGGCTGAGGTGTCTACTTATTTGGATCATATATATATGCAGATAGATACGTTCACTTTAATGTTCACAATGAATTGCGTGCAGGAGAAAACTCTTTTTTTCTTTGTAGGACATTAAAGTCGAATTAACCTTTTTATTTTTTATTTTTACTTTTTATCATCCTTATGATCATCAAAGTTTCTTTTATTATTATTATTATTATTATTATTTAATTCTGTTTCTATTTTTGGTTTCATTTTTATGTTTGGTTGTAGCGTATGTATGCATTTTAAATATATATCAATTTAATATATTAGTTTATGCACCTAGGTTTTACCCGCTGGCCTGAACCAAGAAACCCGTTTTGAGGGATGCTTGTTGCTTGGCCTAAGTCTAGGCAGGCCTGTCGGCAACCATGTAAAGAGTATAGTAAGACCGCGTGACACTCAATCATTTTCCTCACTTGTAAAAAAGGAAAGCCACAACGCGTCAGCAGACTTTTTGGAGGCCCACAGTGGGAAGGTATGGGACCACCGCCTTCCTCTCTCACATGAGTATTTGGACATTAAATGTTGCCTAGCTCATGACAAAGGAAGGTTATCGAGACACCCCCTCAACAAAGCTTGTTACTCAGCCAAAAGATATGGCCTTTGGTTGAGGAACGGGGTACAAAAGAGAAGGTAAGTACCTCACTTCTCCATTCAAAGCACACACTAGATCGCCTTTTCTTCTCTTAGAGAAAAAAAGTTCTTTAAATCTCTTACTGACTTAGACATTAAAGGTATTTTCGGCTGGCTGAGCATGGCAAGCCTCTAAGCCTTTCTTCTTAGTATTTGCGAGTATCTTAAGCCGAGGCAAACCGTATATGTCTTTATCAAATATTAATGTCATAACAACACATATTTCCAAAATCTACACATTTGTGAGGTGTGGTCCCTAACGAGTACATTGTCCACAGCAAAAATAGCCACATGTTTCATTCCTTAAAAGCGGTGGAAAAGTTTGACAAGTTTACTTCTCTTCTAACTACCATTTTCTTTTACAATATTTTTCAATGTTTTAATTTTTACAGTGCCTTCTCTAATATATCATTAGAGTTACAATGTCCCCCTTTTCAGATTTAACATGATAAGAGTATCTTTCATAAGATAAAAAATCAGAAAAAATGTAAGTAATTTTATGGAGCCTACATGATCTTTTATGGTAGAAGTACCACAAAAAAAAAAAGAGTCCCCTCAGCTTCAGGGCTCTTAGGGCTGCTGCCATTCATTTACTCCATTTTTGTAGTTTTGTTGGGTGCTTTTTGAGGAGGAAAGAAAGAAAGAAAGGGGACCATTCTACGTACCTTCTTGCTTTAAATGCATTTTTCTCGGTCGGACAAACAGACAAAATAGGCACGTGAAATATTCCACTCTTCATTTTGTCTTACATAACATGTCTGGGTATTTTTAGATTTTAGATATCTGTTGTTGCAGATAACAAGGCATCATATTTCAAAGGAAAAATTCACGTAGGTGAAACAAATGTCAAAGGAAACATTCGTTAATATTAATTGCTATAATACATGTGAGTTGTGACATTTCATAAATTTACTCACATGTTAAGGCCTTGTTTGTTTTGCAGTAAAGTTTTTGTCGAAAAATGATTTTAGCTATTTTTTTTTTCTTTTTTTAAACAAAAAAAGTGGTTATTTTTTGTTTTTTGTTGGCAACCTTGAAAATGGTTCGAAAAATATATTTCAACGTTTGACTCTTATAAAAAATCACTATATATTTTTATATTTTCATATAATCTGAGGAGTTGCGAGGAAGAGAAAGAGAGAAACGGCGAAGAGAAATTACAGACGAGAAGAGTGTTTGAGAATAGGGGAAATCTTTATTTGTCAATTGAAAACATTTCTAGATTGATCAATATTTTGCATCGCATCTAACATTTAAAAATAAAAAAAAAAACATTTTCTATAAAATATTTTACGTTAAAACAAATAGGGCTTAAAAGAAGACGAATTAGTCATGTTGAGTAGATAGATTATAAAAATGCTTATAGAACACCAATTATAACTTGATTAATTCTGTTAAAATAATAACGCAAATCACACTAACCATTTTTCTCGATGGTTACATTAAATATATTATATAAAGAAAAACATAAACATAACCAAAAATAAAAAATAAAAAATCTTGTTCTTGGCATTGAAAATGTGTGAAGAGATTTTCCTATTCCTTTTTATATTATTAGCCTCCTCCTTTTCCAAATTCGGGCATCTTGAAAACGCATGTGATTTCCTAATACAAAAAAGAAAGAACTCTTTCGATTTTTTATTTTTATTTTTTTTTAAAGCAGAAAGAAGTCTCACGATTGAGATTAGAATATTATATTATGCACTTCAAAAGTGACCTTTATAATTACAAAAAAAAAAAAAAAAAAAAGGTGACCTTTGAAGTACCTCGAGGCTCTAGCCATCAATGAGAAGCCCCCATCTCCCTTTTTCCTCAACCACCACATGTTTTGATTCATATTCACACGTTTGGGGTTGAGGATAGAACTTTGTACTGTACTTGATTGTGATCTTAAAACACACACAAATTTCTTTCTTTATCTGCCAAAACTTTGGAATTTAGACTCCCTAACCTAAAAAGGAAGGGCACAGAATATTATAGGCCTGTGAGAGGGAGCTCCTTCCTCTGGTTGATAACCCCGTTCGGGTAACATGTCCCCATCTCACACCCACCTGCCTAATAACAGGCGCAGCAATAATAATAAAGATTTGGGTTAATCTTATTTATTTTTTAATGTTTTTAAAATTTAAAGTCTTTTAGATTAGTGTATTGAATTTCTAATTAATTATAATATCTCTTATTCTTAACAAAATGATGTCAAATTTTTTAAAATATTCTTTCATTTTTTAAAGAAAAAAAAATTATAGAATTTAGACGTTGGTCAAAATTTTACAGAATTTACAAAAATACTCACATTTGAATATTTGAAATTTATAATTTTTTTTTAAGAAAATATGGGTATTTTAAAATTTTGAAATGATTTAATAAAAAATCATAACAGAAAAGATACAATGCAACTAATTGAAATTTCGATACATTAAATTGAGAGACTTTAAATTTTGAATGAAGACATTATAAAATGAGTAACAATTTAAAGAGTAAATTTTTATTTTTTTTTTCTATTCAAAGCAAGGAAACAAGAAAAAGATCATTACAGAAGAAGGTCTCAGCTACTCTTAAACCTAATAGACGTGAAAATGCTGCCAAACACTATGTTTAGAGCGGCTTATCTAGTTACAAGATGTACACACACATTTAGACATCTAAAAATTTTAAAACTTTTCAAGAAGAGAAAAAAGATAACAACAAATTAATGTAAAAAAATAGCCAACTCAGTGTTCTAATCCAAAAAAAGATGAGGCTCAAGCTAATAAAGTTATCACTAAAAATTTTCAATAATAAGGAATTTGGTCCAAAATTTAGACAATTTTTCCTTAATATATTTTTTCTATATAAACATATATATTAATGGCATACAGTATTATAAGATAAAAAATAAATAAATCAATCAATCAATCAATCCACTTTACTCAAACCTAATTTTAATGAAAAAAGAGACGTAGAATTGTGCTCTTCAAAGACGGTTTAAGTGCATATTTCATGGAAGATTAGTTCCACCAACTAATTTGTTGTTAAATTAGTTGGGAGTTCATCTCTCCTAGAACCTAGAGCTATAGACTTAACTTCGAAATGCATTGACTAAGCAATATACCTAACTCATATTAATATCCAGCCGTCTATCATACACATTGTGATTTTGACTAAGTACTCCCACATTGCGGCAACAAGTACAATTTTTAATTTTTTATAGTCTTACTTTTTTCCTTTTTTAACGAGACATAAATTTTCTTTAAATTAAATTAAAATAAGTTTTTTAATCTCAGTCTATAAATTGGTACGAGTTTTTTTTTTCAAATTAGGTTAAAAAAAATTGTCAATCTCAGTCTAGAAAATCGGTATGTGTTATTTACCATTTATCTTAAAAATTTATAGCAATAAAAATCATAAATTTTATTATTTAATTAATATTTTAATACTTCCATTCAAACTCTCCTTTAATAAGTGAGTCACAACACGTAAAATATTTAATTTAAATGATATATAAATTACGGAGCCATAATTGAACTTAATACATTTACTCTGATATCATGTTCAATTTACACTAACTGGATCCTATCCATTTAATTTGAAATGGATTAGAAGATTAATTAAGCCATTGAATGAAGAGAAATGCTAAAATATCTAACCAAATACTTTTTTCATCCTTCTAAATATTACCATCACCATTAAATCTGTGGTCTCTATTATTGTCTACACATAGGGACTACAAATCTAATGGTAATTTTAAAAAGTAGAAGAATGAGAGAAGGACATAAGTAGATGCTATAGCATTTCTCAATTGTTATTTTATTTATTTTTTCAATAATTTTACCCTTTAATTTACACTAATAATAGAATATGTCCATTTCATTTAAAAGGGAGGTGATCCTGTTCCACCTTTATCTTTTCTTTTCTTTTTTTTCTTTGCTATGATTTAAGTTAAAGCATTAACTTAACATTAAACGACATTAAAGAACTTCCAAATAAAGGTGACAATCCTCCCTGACCTATTGACTAAAAGAAGGATTGATTAATATCTTTATAATTGCGAGCATGCATGACCTATTGTGTGATTGATTATTGGTAACTCTCTCTCTCTCGCTCTCTCTCCCTCTCTCTTTTCTCATATTTAAGCATGACCTAAGCAGTGCATTTACAATATTTAAGCATCACTTTCTACCTCAACATCATGTATGACTTTCTGCCTGCTGCATTTTCTCTCATATTCTGTCACTTTCTTTATGAACAAAAAAAAAAAAAAGATCATGTAATTGATTCTAAATTCTGAAATTCCCTTGTAACACTTTTTCTCATTTGATTAGAAAAGGAAAAAAAAAAAAAACTGAAATTTTATAGGAGAGAGGAAGGAGAATCCTTTTCATCAAGATTTTTTGGCAAGATATTTTGATTACCCAATAATACGATCTCTGTCTGCTCAAGTTGATAATAATTGGGTGATTATAATTTATTTATTTTTTATTTTTTATGATCTTTGTCTACTCAATGTCACAGGAACTACCCAAATTGGGCCGCAATCAGAATCTATTCTGGCTGCATTCCCACTTCTCTCTCTTTTTTGTCTTTTCTCATATATAGTGAAAAAGACCCCCCTCCCTTGTAACTGTTTTTTAATTTTCATCTATGCCCTATTACAAAAAAAAAAAAAAAAAAAAAAAAAAAAAAAAAATCATATCCTTCTAGAGGCTTACTTGAGTTGCATATAGGTTTTTTCAAAAAAATTAATCAAATTTTACAAAAAGTTACTTGCACAGGTGATTAGCTTTTCCTAATATGTGCTCCAAAAAAAAAAAAGTCTACCAAACAAATTTTTTAGGCAGACATTACTCTCCTTCAAGGCCCTCATTTTCCATCCATTTAAAGTCGAATTGGTATAGGCTTATGGTCTATAAGTTCATCAACATATCATTTGACACATGCTACTTCTTCATCTATCAGCCATCTTTTTTTCTCAAACCAACAATTGGTAGTTGGTTTCAAATCCATCCCCTTCAAGGCCCTCATTTTTCATCCATCTAAAGTCGAATTGGTATAGGCTTATGATCTATAAGTTGCTCAACACATGCTACTTCTATATTTCTCATTCATCTTTTTTTTTTCAAACCAACTATTAGTGGTTGGTTTTAGAAAGAAAAATGATAAAAATCCATCCCTATCCATTTCCGTACAATGAGTTTTCAAATCCACCATTAGAATTGGTGGTTGGTTTTAAAAAAGAAAAATGATAGAAATTTATCCCCTACCCATCTTCGTACAGTATTTTCAAATCTACCATTGGGTCCCACTAATCTAATAGTGGATTTGAAAATTGGATGGGTAGGGGATGGATGTGTATTATTGTTCTTTTTTTTAAAAAAAAAGATGGAGATGGATAAGAGATAAAGATCTTGCATTTTTCTTCTTTTTATATGGAATTAATGACTTTCAATTTTTAACATAACCCGTGAACTCGATATGAATCCAACACGACATTAGCGGGTTAAGATTGAATCGTCTAACTCGTTTAATTAAATAGGTCGGATTATGATTAATCAATATAGTCTATCCATACCTTGACACAACTCGACCCGACATTTATAATTGTCAATTTTTAACATGACCCGCGAATCTGACACGAATTCAATACAAAATTAGCAGATTAGGGTTAGACTTTGAAGAGTCTGACTCGTTTAATTAAATAAATCGGGAGATGGTTGACTTCTATAATCTTATACTTATATCTCGACATAATTCGAACCCGACACGTAAACATAAATTCCCAAATTATAATGAGTAAATTACCATACCATACTTTCCCTAAGGGAAATAAATAAAGAACGAAACACATGGTCGGAGGACACATGTGAATTTGAGAAATTTCATCCAACCAAGGAAAATTTTGTCCAATAAAGAAAGAAAAAAACAGTATTGCTCGGAAGAATTACTCACTGTTATAGATGACATCATATTCTCGTCAGCTTAAGAGTTCAGACACATCGCCATCTATAGAATTCCTAGATAATTGTTTGCAAGGCACGTCTGCTTATATTCTGTTACTACTTCACCTTTGACATTTTCTTAAGAATTCCTTGAAAGCTTGCTATTACCTCTTGCCTCTTGGAATGAATGACGATCCGATGACGATCCGGATTTGACTTAGGTGCAGTAATTTTGTGTATTGTAATTTTTTCAATAGTTAATTTCTCCCTTTTTTATAAAAACTTTATATTAATCTGCTAATTAAAAAATTTACCGCATACAAGGCTTTAGTTTTTTACACCACCTAAGTCATTTTAATAGTTGGGGTAAGAAGTATCACGTCAATTTGTACGTGATAAATATGCATAAGCTACTACGTCATTTTGTAAGAGACTTGTTATAATATATAATATTATAATATATATATATATATATATATAATATATATATATATATATATTATATATATAAGTCGAATCTTGCATTAGAGAGTGTCTAAAATTCGCTTCGAAAAAAAAAAAAAAAGAGTGTCTAAAATTGCGACACGTAGATGCTTAAATTTCGACATGTGGCATGTTTCAAATTAGCCATATTAGTAATTAATCATATTTATCTAATATTTATTTTGGTTTTTAAAAACTGTCATATCTTTTCATTTTAAAACGTTCGTTTAAGTAAACATAAGTATGTTTAAATGAGACAATTAAAACAAGGGGTTTAATTATTTTAAATGTTCCTTTTAGTTTTTCCTTTTTTTTCTTATTACAATCCAGCTAGCTCTTGATCTTCAAGATCAATGCTTTATTAAGAATCCAAACCAAATTAGAGTAAACACACGTTTTTCTCTCTTTCTCTCTCTTTTGTTCTTTTTACTTCATTTTTTTGGCAAACCAAGTGGAGAGGTGAGTCGAAGGTTGGTTTCCAATCTTCTTCAGTTTTCGTTTTTTTTTTAGCCTTCTTTTCTGTTCTAATTTATATGTTATTTCTATATTAATGAATTTTATTTCCGTATGAATTTATATATTATTTTTATTGAAATTGCTTATTTTTTCTTTTATAATTTTACACTGAATTCAGCGAAATAATGATAAGAAAAAGTTTTTTATTGTTGTTTTTGATACGAGGTATTACGATTTTTTAGTTACTTTGTTGTTCATTGAGTTTCATTCTTTCTTTCTTTCTTTCTTTGTCATAATACACATTATTTACGTGCTTAATTGATGGATAACATTGGCTTTCAAAGTTTCATTGGAATCGGGAAAAATATACGAAAAATATAGTTTTTTTTTTTCAATTATATTAGTATTTTCATTTTCCATTGTTTATCTTCATTTTCTGTGGTTCTGTACTTCCGTTTTCATTTTTTCTCCCTATTTTCGATTCTAACCTTTTTTTTTATTGAAATTTCTTTTTTATTTTTATTTTTATTTATTTTTTTGCAAATTTTACATTGAATTCAAGTAAAAATGATGATGAGAAAAAGTTTCCTATTTTCGTTTTTTGATGACATTATAT
>FXXK01000052.1:137198-264180 GCA_900184695.1 Betula pendula
AAAATTCGGAAAATGATAGAGAAAGAGTTTTCAATCGTTATTTTTTGTATGAGATATAACGATTTTTTAGTTTACGTCTATTGAGTAGTAGTTTCTTTCTCTATTTTTAACAAGACTTTTTCCCTATACTTAGGAATTTCATTGAAATCGAGAAAAAGTATAAAGAAAATATAGTTCTTTTTCTATTATCTTACTATTTTTCATTTTTCATTTTTGTTTTTAATTCCTGTAATTCTGTTATTCTGTTTTCGTTACGTTGTTGTTCACTTTTTAGTTGTGTTGTTGTTCATTAAGTTTTTTTTTTTTGTGCGTAATGTACATTATTTACGTGCTTAATTGATGGGTAACATTGACTTTTAAAGTTTCATTGGAATTCAAAAAAGTATACAAAGACATTTTTTTTTAATTATATTATTATTTTCATTTTTCATCTTTATTTTCTGTGATTCTATAATATAAAATTTGTAAATTTTATATTAAATTCAGGAAAATGATAAAGAGAGAGTTTTCGATCGTTATTTTTTGTATGAGATATGACGATTTTTTAGTTTATGTCCATTTAGTAGTAGNTTTTTTTTCTCTATTTTGACAAGACTTTTCCCCATACTTAGGAATTTCATTGGAACCGAAAAAAAAGTATAATGAAAATATAGATTTTTTTTCTATTATCTTACTATTTTTCATTTTTTATTTTTTTGTTTTTAGTTCCTGTAGTTCTGTTATTCGATCTGTTTTCATTGCGTTGTTGTTCTTTATTTTTTAGTTGTGTTGTTGTTCATTAAGTTTTTTTTTTTTTTTTTCGTAATGCATATTGTTTACGTGCTTAATTGATGGGCAACATTGGCTTTGGCTTTCAAAGTTTCATTGGAACTAGGAAAAGTATACAAAGACAGTTTTTTTCAATTATATTACTATTTTCATTTTCCATTTTTTTATCTTTATTTTCTGTGATTCTATAACCTTTTTTTTTCTTTTTTGGTTTTCAATTTTTGTCCTTATTGTCCGTTCTAATTTATCTATCATTTTGGGGAAAGTACACATAGTCTTCTCAAACTACCACTTTATTGTCAATGTGTCCTTCAAACTATCAATTGTGTCAATGTCCCATAAGGACAACAAAAAGAAAAAAATGATCATAAAAAATTTTCAGTAAGACAAAAATATCCTTATATATTTGGAAAAAAAAAACTAAACCTTTAAAAAAAAATAACTTTTTTAGAAAAATTAATTAAAAAAAATAAGGAGGGACATTTTTGTGAACCAGTTTTTAACCCATAATTTTTAAATATTGAACCAGCCATTTTAAGTAAAAAAAGGGTCAATAATTATGTGATTTCATTAAATTTAGGATATTAAGGTCTCAAAATTTATTACTCTCTTAAACTATAGAGAGAAAATTTTAAAATTTAAAAACATACCACATTAACTACCAAAGAGAAAGAGAAAAAAAAAAAAAAAAAAAAAAAAAAAAAAACTGATTGTTGTGCAAAAAATTGCATAGAAACGCTTTCAAAATATTAAAGAGATAATTAAGTATTAAACGTGATGTAAGAGAATTTATTTGATTACATTAAATGTTGAATGGAAGATTTTATTTATTTTGTATTCATTAAATAAAAGATTTTGTTTATTTTGCTCAACATTATTCTTTTGAATGTTCAAAATTATATGAATTTTATTTGCATTCAAATGCAATAAGTATTACATATACATTATCACAACTTTCTCTTAATTTTCTATTAATTCTTTAATAATCATAATTCAGATTTTCTTCTTGCTATTTATTTCTTTTCATTAAAAACTACTCCTATGGGAATAATAATTTAACATGTTTTAATTTTTATGGAATAAAATAAAAGTAAGGGTTTTATTATAACTTCTTCTTCTTCTTTTTTGTGATTTATATATTCATGCAATATTTTGTATAATTTTGTATCACTATATTCATTAAAGTATGAGGAAGATGCACTTAAATTTTAAAATTAAATTATAATAAAAAATTCAGCGCATAGCGGAGTTATGAGCTAGTTTGTATAAAAGCTGAGTTACGCCTTGTCAAAAGTTTAAGCAATGAAAAAAAAGAACATCCTGATTACAGGGGCATTATTATATGAACAAAATTGCATTGATAAATTTGTGGGTTTATAATGGCGTGGATTTCTGACTAACAAACAATTAATACAATAAACAAAATAACAAACGACTATCATCAACTAAAACAACAGGTTGAAATGAATTAAATTACAAGAACACTATTTTACAAAAAAAAAAAAAAGGCCATCCATCCAGCAGAGTAAAATGATGGGCCGAATGAAAATTAGAATATGGATTGCATATTTACTGCACTGCCTGTTTCTTTGTCTCAGTTGGCATTTTTGCATGAATCTTGCCTGGTCAGAAATAAGTATTGAAAGCAGGCAGCACCTGTTCACTTAGTCAACCTCCTTTGCACTCTTGAGCACCTGTTCTCCAGAGTATAAGAAGCCCCATCAGGTAAGCTCTGAAAATTTGCAAATTTTTTTCTGGTTTCATGCTATATTAACATCATGAATCATGAGAGCCTTGGACCATCAGAGCAATACGCTTAGCACTCTCTGCACGAAGGCTATCTCCTTTAAATCCAATCTGGGAGGAGAAATCATATTCAAGATACCTCAAAACAATTTTGCACCTTTTAATGGTGAATAATTAGGACTGCAAGAATATCTTCTAGGGCAGGTGATTACCTCGCTTGAACTATCTGGAGAGAACCACCGCAACAACACCCCAATATGTACTACTGCAGGAATCAGCTTGAAAAGCAATGGTGTAGTCACCTGCATCATCGCATCGTGAGCTTCATTCAAATCACAATATTTGGTTGATTCAAAAATTGATTTACTACTAATAATAACTTGGAGTATTAACAGTACTACACTGCAACCAAACCATCAAATACTGCTAAATTTGATTCAATCAAAATATCCTAATTTCACCCACAGCATCCTGCTTAGATATCAACCAAAAAGAAGAATGAACAAATTGTTGAGATAATTGTTGCTCCAGCAATAACCCTACAAATCGACAAACATTATACGAGAAAATCATCTGACAACCTGATTGGTAGTAAACCTGTGATTGATCCTCTGATAGCATATTCACTAGCACCATACTAAAATAAAAAGTAGCTTCATGGAAACACCAAGCATCAAAAGCAATGGGATATAATCACCTCATCCTCCATTGTTTTTTTCTTTGTTTTGCTTTTTTTTTGTCACACCCATATAAACCCATCCGAAGGTGCATGGCATCATTTTTAAAAAAATTTATAACTAGTACCCACAGGCACACAGGCAGGGAGTCTAACTATCCCATACGGTATTAAGTTGTTCACATAAGTTCTTGGCATGCAAAAGAATGTATTTAGTTAAATTGCCTGGGCAAATTAAAATGGTTGACATTTATGTCTTCAATGCTCAATGGGCTTAGTTCAATGTTAAGAGTGATATGATATCAATAATTTGTAATGCAATGGATTAATAGTTCTCTTCAATCAGTAATTGTTGATCACAACAAAATAGACGGTAGAACAAATTCTCAGGAACCCTGCATTTCTTACTTTATCACTTGCAACATGTAATAAAATGGATCACATACCAGACTGAGAGCTGTTGTGCCAAGCAGCAGTAGATACAATTTGCCCTGCATTCATTCACGCGCAATGAGAATGGCTATTCCTCAATTTAAGAAATAAATATTCACTTATGGACAATGAGAATAATTATTCCAAGTGTTAGAACCTTATCATATACTCTTAACACAAAGACTATTCTATTAAACTTTTTTCTATTCCTAATAACAGTTATTCTTTTTTTTTTTAATGGAATAGCTAGTCTGCGTACCAAACGTTTATTAAAAATGAAAGAAGGTTGAATATAATAATAGTCTTTGTGTTAAAATATATAAAAAGGAATAGACATTCCCTCATAGGCAATGTGAATGATTCTTCCAAGACTTTTTCATTTCACCACCTTCCATTGACAATAAAAGTTGTTCATTTTCTAATGGAATAGCCATTCCGAGTACAAAACGTAACCTAAGTATGAGGCAATCTCTCTCTCTTTTCCTTTTTTTTTTTTGATACTTCACTTACTCCCCTGAATTGTCACTCATTTTACAATGTCCTCCCCAAAATTCAAAGTCTTTCAATTTAGTGTATTAAAGTTTCAATTAGTTGCAATGTTCCCCTTCCGTTAGAATTTTCTGTTAAATCCTTTCAAAATTTTCAAAATACTCTTTTTATATATATATATATTTTTAAAAGATTCATGCGTGGGTATTTTTGTAAATTCCGTAAAATCCTGACCAAAGCCTAAATTATTGCAATTTTTTTTTTCTTAAAAAAATGAGGGTATTTTGAAAATTTTGACACCTCTCCGTTATGATTGAACGGAAAATCCTAACGGATGAGAGAAATAGAAAAAAATTAAAAGTTTAATACAATAAATTGAGAGACTTTGAATTTTGAAGGGGACATTGCAAAATAGGGGACTATTTAGAAGGGGTAAGTGAAGTTATCCCTTTTATTTTTCTTTTGGTCATAATATTGCTCATTTCTGGGTTTTTTTTTTTTTATGCAACTAAGCTAATATTTTGCAAATAATTTAACCACTCACCTCAACTAGATGAAGATTTGAAGCACGGCTTAGAAGAACAAAAGCAAATTCCCCAATTTGCGCAAGCGACATTCCAACCTACGCATGTGGAATAACCTAAGGCCCCTTCGTCAATGAAATGTATGACATAGACAAAACACAGATATAACTGTAGTAAACAGATCAGTGAATCTTACAAGAAGCGAAGTCTTGTTGTTGTATCCAAATCCCTTGACAACAATGGCAACCACAATAGTTTTTGTAATGATCACCAATATAACAGATGCTAGCAAAATATCAACATGATTCCAAAGGAAATGAACATGTATTAACATCCCAATGCTGGCGAGAAAGAGAGCAGCAAAAAAATTCCGAATGGGCTCAACCTATAAGACATAACTCCATATGAGAGTTGATAAAACAAAGATCATCAAGCATTGTGCAAGTTCTGAAACCGAATGCAAAAGAGTATAATACTTGTTCAAGTGTATGTTGAGCAAGATCAGTTGTTGATATCATCACTCCAGCGGCGAAGGAACCAAGTTCAAGGCTTAAACCCAGCTTATCACTACACTGAAATGACACAAAAAGTTACATACATACTTGCAAACAAGCAAACATAGATGGATATGTAGGTGCAAATATGAGGGGGGCAGGGTTGCACATGCTTGTTCGTCAGACTTTTCCGGTTGGGAGGATTTAGGTAGCATCATTTGACTACAACAGAAAACAGTATATAAACTTGTCCATGTCACATGCTCGAGTCGTGTACACAATGATGTGAATAATATTCCAATATATAATGCGAGAAGACTTGGGAAATAGACAAACCCAAGCAACAAGTAAGCAGAAGGCCACCGATGCCAATTGATAGAGTTCATTAGTCTGCAAACAAAAAGTTCAGTCAAAAGAATGTATATCCATAAAATGTACATCAAAGTAAAAGATGTATCCGCACCTGAGATGAAAGGCTAATCATGAGCTTTAGGAACCATGGTACACATTTTCGAGATAATATAGACAAAATGGCCAAAAATGTAATTAAAACCACCAACCTGCAATTATAAAAATAGTATGTGAAAACCAAGGAATGATTTTAATACACATTGAAATAGGCAAGAGCCATTTACTTGCAATACTTATGCAATCACTATAAAAACTGGGCAATTAAGTCTTGCCTTGATGTGCCACAGACATCAACTATGCTATTTTCTATGGGCCCTTGCATTAGAGTACCTTTTCCATTTTTCTTTCTTCTTGCTAGGTTATTAAGCAAACCTTAAAGTAGTGCAACTATTTCATTCCTGTGCAGCAAATATCCCAAAACATGGTGCCAGAACACCATAGAGTCAAGATTTCCTATATCCATTGATAAAGATTCCAAGGCCTATACCTGTAAGACACTATTCTTCAAGGAGAGAAAACCATAATTTTTCAAGTTAACTAACATAATCGTGCAACACACAAAAATAGCAGGGGTTCATAGAAGCCAAAGTAGAATGGACTCAAAAGTTTCATAATTATAATTCTCTGAAGCTAGACTCATACATCCTGTTCTTTTTTGTGTTTTATGTGTATTATAATGTGTCAAAAAAAAAACCCATCAATTTGCATGTTCAGTTCTGACAGCTTTGTGGCATCTATTTTCAGAGTGCATGCACGTACTAAAAGCATATATGATTTACTCTTACACGGGTAAATACCATAGCGTGCATCCTAAAAAATGTTTCTATATTCTTTTTTTTTTTTAAAGGAATAATCTCCTTTTCCTCCCACATAAAACGTACATTATGTAGAGTTTAAGATTAACATCTAGTGTTGATAAATGTCTAAAAATTTTTAAGCAAAAATTTCTTTTAAGAACTTTGGCTTCAGCGTGTTCAGGAAAATCCAAATGCTTCTAAAGTCCATACTTCCACTTATATGACAGTCAATTAACAATAAATAACCAGGTTCTCACTCACTTCAGTGAATCTGTTGCAGATAACTGATCCTTTCCTAAATCGCATTGATACCCCCACCCCTAGGCTAGCCTACATCAAGCATAAATACACAATCCCACACCCTCCCAAATCCCAGGCAGCCAGCATTTCCTTCCTAGGTATAAGAGACCGTGCATTTTAAGGGCCCAACCAAGGCAGATCCATATCTCTTTCCAAAAAGTTCAAACAAGCTAGCAGGGCCAAGCTATGTACAATGTGATGGCATATCAGGGCACGGCCTGGCTGTTCACTGCCCAACCGGATGACTATCCCTAGTGGGGCAGAAACCTGCAGATTACAGATCAATCAAATTATCGAGTTCTTATATAAACATAACCTTGAAAGTACATCTGATGATATCAGTTTCACAATTACAAATGGAAGCAAAGGACAGACAGAAAGTATATCGGTCAAGCTTTTAAACATCAATTGCACACAACATATTTACGTGCTGGTGGTGTGACAGATAAACTAAGTCCTCTTCTACAAATTTGCATACACTACACAAATAAGGTGTGGTCCATTCTTTCCGGTGCTTACGATTTAGTCATGGATATTACTCCTTGAAAAACGCCGGAAGTACCACCAAGAACTGGAAGCAACGCAAACAGCAAACCTACAGCACAATCCTGGTAGGCCAAATTGCTTAAAACTTAACCGCAGAATTTGTATGTTATAGAAACTTTTGTATAGAAAATAAATCTTATAAGCTAAATAAAACTTTTAAATTTTCACGATTGTTCAAAAAACAGGTACCAGTCACATACCTGCAGGATAAGGGTGCCGATTGTGACCTGACCATGAAGAGCACCAACACTATTTTTTTCCATCAAAAATTTCAAGACCTGCAGGACAAACGAGATGATACAAGCACAACTATAATTCAAAGAGAGATCTTCGATATCGATATTAATAAAGGCAAAGATAAACTGGAGAAACAAACAGAATTATGAGTCCATACAAAATTTTGGTATATTCATGCATGCAAAGAAGTACATAATTTTGAAGCAACACTAATGGCAGCTATATAATGAGATAAGATACCCATAACCCATTCAAAATGATTGCAAAATTGGAAGGTTAGTTGGGATAGGAAAAGAAATTTTCACACAGTTGCAGAGACCTCAAGGAAAGATGAAAACACCAAATGGAGAAAAAAAAAGTTAAAAAGAAGAAGAAAACATTCCATTCGGTTTGTAAATGTGTGAACAAATCTCTTATTAGCAAAATAAACCAATTTAACTACAAGAAGAGTTTGGAAGGTCCAGGAAGACGATTCTTAGGTTTTGCAACTCATTTTTCCATAAAACTGTTCTGAGTTCAGCACGAAGCATCTATTAGATTTTAGGAAAATCAGGTCAGAACCCTGTGCTTTAGGCTATTTTGGTTTTAAGACTCCAATTTTCAAATCGATAGATTTGAAACCTAAGTTTGGAATTGGGCTCATTCTAAATTCAAGACCTCTGTCAGCATTCCCATCAAATTGCTAACCAAAATGATTGCAGAAAGACAATTATACCCTTAAAAAAACAAAAAAGAAGCCACATTTTTTCTTGTTTTTGGCTTTTTTTTTCTATTCTATTTTAATTATTTGATTTGAGGAGTATAATCGTCATTTCACAGCCATTTTTGCTATCAATTTGACGAATGCTTAACGAAGGTCTCAAATTTTCGAATGGGTCCAAACTCAGGTCTCAAATCTACAAATTGAAAACTGGGGTTTTAAAACCCAAAATGGTCAAAAGCACATAAGCATTCTTTTTTCTCTAAAGATTCATTACCATATGAATCATATGGTAGATAAGGTTTATGTTCACCGAGATTATAAAAAAAAAAATATATATATATATATATAAAGATTTAACTCTACAAAACTCTTCCACCCAATCAAGCTCATTGGCATAAGCAACATATACCGAGTAATGAGTCAATATAATTCCACCTATCAAAGACAAAGTCAGCATATTGGGAATCAAATATAGAACTATAGTAAGAGGGTTACCACTGCTGTTGAAGACATAGACAGCAATACACCAACAAAAACCCCCTCAGAAGGCTTGCCACCACATAACTGCAGAAAGCATGTAGCTGCATACATCAGAAATTCATTGATGGAAGTTTATTCATGTTAAAGAATAGCATGTATAACATCAATAAAAATTCTCACTCCGTGCTAAACTGGTCCAATCACAATGTTATTAACTACTTATAGTACAAGAAAACTTCAAATCAAACTTAAAAAACCTTCTAATTCATCCTTTTTGGGCAAGAAATTTACTTGTGAAGCCTCATAGAAGCACAACAGACTCTAAATATCATAAAATGCGCAATACAATTTATATGATTGGAGAATTCAAGTGGACAACAATAGATGAAGGTTGATTCTTGGTTGTCGTGCAGAGGGGTTTTCATCAGATATGCCCAAAAAGATCAAGTATAATGCTAGACATACCGAGGCTGTTATTCCACACAAGCACATAAATAGGAAAATCTGGAGTAGACCTCCTAGAACTGCCACGGCTCGAACAACACGAAGCTAAAAACATGGAAAGAAGAAACTATATCAGGGTTTGAATCATTGATAAAACAACTACATTAAAAGGATGAATGCAGGAGGAAAAATACAAGCCAACCTTTGTTGCGGAAAATTCCAGGCCCAATGCAAAAAGAAGAAAGATCACACCAAACTGAGCAACTGTTTCAACCTGCACTAAAATGGACATGATGTGTGAACATCTCAATACTAAAGTAACACGTGAATAGATCACATGACAGATCAACGGACTTCAATCTCCATCTGTATCATGATGATAAGATGGGCAACATAACCGTGCTTGACCACGTTTTCTTTCACAATATTCACAAATGATAGGGAAGGAAAAAGACAAACAGCTATGGTACGCTTATACAGGTAATTTGTAATGTCACAGGCTAAAGACAGAGTCTAAGGTCCCGTTTGGTTTGCGGAATAGACCCCTGAAAGAATGACTATTCCTATGGAATAGTCATTCTTTTATTTGGTAAAGCTTATTCTAAGGAATAAGTATTCCAACGGAATACTTATTCCCTTACGAAGAGGAATAGCTATTCCTTACGGAATTGACAACATTTGTCCAAAATAAAAATAAATATATATATATATATATTATATACTTATATATATATTATATATATATATTTTTCATTCTTAAATTCAAAAAAAAAAAAAAAATTAAATTCAACACGTTAGTCGTGGGTGGCCAACCACCCATTGGGTTGGTCGGCCACCCACTGTGGAATGCAGGGGTGGTCGCACCACCCCGGCGAATTTGGGGGTGGCCTTGGCCAACCCCCGGCGAATTTGGGGGTGGGCCACCTGTTTATACCCAAGATATGATTAGAGTATTTTGCAACTTAATTATACAAATGACTAAGTGAAAATGATAACCAAGAGTAGAAAGTTATTTTGTGAATGTTTCATTCGAATCTGTATTTCAGATTGACCATGCCTGCGAGTAAAATAGTCATAACTTTCACTCCAAACTTCAATTGAGGCAAAAACTTTATGTCATTGGAAAGCTAACTCAAAGTTCTACAACTTTTTAGTTTATGAGTTTTTCCAATTCTGTCGTTTTGGTGGTAAATCTGCATCGTCCGCAGAAAACGTTTCAAGAGGTTCAGTAATTACAGACTGACCTTGCGAGAGTAAAATGATCATAACTTTTGACTCAGAACTCCAATTGATGCAAAATTTAATGTCATTGGCAAAGCTAACTCAAAGCTCTACAACTTTGTAGTTTATGACTTTTTCTAATCTCGATCGTTTTTAGGGGTCAAAAACTGCACCGTTCGCAGGTCGTCCGGAGCCGCGTCCGGACGAACCCTGTTACTGTTCACTTAGTATGCACCGTCCCCAAGTCGTCTGCAAGTCGTGCCGGACGGTATGAACAGTATTACGCGGTATAAAAGGGTGAAAATGCGATTTTTCAGTTCATTTCTCACTTTTTCTGAACTGGAACGAACTGGAGCTCTCCCCTCTCTCCTAGGGTTTGCTCTAAACCTTAAGAGAGTGATCTTTTGAGGTTTGGGTTGTAACTTCTAACACCGGTAACGCATTCTACGGTGTTAGATTATCATTTCCACCGATCGTTTGAGGTAAATTCTCAAACTTAAGTTCATTTTCTCAAGATTGAGCTAAACACCATTTGCATGTTGCTTAATCTTGATTGTTTGTCTAGGGTTTTGTCACTTTTGTGGAGCCCAAACATTGGATCAAAGTTCCTTCAACCGGGTCTTCATATCATTGTGGTAAGTGTCTAAGTCTAGCTTGGTAATTTTAAGCAAAGTTACAATGTAGCATGACAGCATGTTAATCCATTGTAAATTGCCATGGATTAACTCTTATAGCTTAGGGAATCATGTTATGAGTTCCATTAAACCTTGGGTATTATGGGTTAAGTGATTATGAGGTTATAAGCACTTGTTGATTTTATTTTGAGTTATAGATGGTGTCTAAGATTGCATGCAATGTAATATTGCAGCTTATTGTGGCTTAGAGGTTGGATTGATATCCAAATCATAACATCAAGGATTGAGGTGAGTAATCTTTTACTCACTGAGGACGAATTACGTTTTATGTTTTTGAATGATTTTGTAAATGATTTAGATGTTTTAAAGATGCTAAACAAGTTGAGAAAATAGAATTTTAATGCTTTTAAAGATTGTTTAAAGCTATGGAAAAGTCGAGCCATTCATATGTTGTTTGAGAATGATTTGTTATTTTGATGAATAAGAGAAAATTTATTAAAGGCGCAAAAAAGGCGCACCCTGGTACACAGGGAGTATACAAGGGACCCCTTAAGAAGAGGAAGAGAAATGTACAAGAAAATCATTAAAGCTTAAAACAACAGGAGCTAAATAAGCAAAAGTCCAAAAATACAGAGAATGAAAAAAGAAGGACTTAAGCTCCTCAAATGATCTCTCTTTGTCTTCGAAGGTGCGATCATTTCGCTCTTTCCATAAGCACCACAAGAGACAAGAGGGCACCATCTTCCACACAACTGCACTCCGGGAGCGACCTCCAGTCCACCAACTGGATACTTTCAATGTTTTATGAAGTATTTGATGAGATATGAGTGATATTGTTATTGTGATTTTGAAAGTGTAAGATATGAAAGAGATACTATGATTTATTGATATTTTGTGCTTTGAGATTTTGAGCTTATGATTGAATGAGAATTGATTAATTTCCAGTTTGTTAAGAATATTGTTGAGATTTGTAAGTGCATTGACATGGCATGTCATTGATGTGTGAGCACTGAACATGGGCTAATGTTCAAAGAGATAAAGAAGAGGGCTAGGCCCATAAGATGAAAGTTAAAGAAGAGGCAATGTGGCCCATGGAGTAAAGGTAGCCGCCCGATATGGGGAAGGGGCCCAACTCTCACGGTAGGCCCATTATATGATGTAAGTAATGAAAGTTATGAAAAGTGCTAGGGCTGGGCCCATTATGCGCGAGGCGTAGGGAGTTGTCCTGAGGCCGGTGTGTGCAGCTGCTCGGGCCTGAGTCCGTTAAGCATGCTGTACACATTACGAAAGTAAAGAAAAGTGGAAGATTAAAGCATGCATTGGCATTGTCCTGATGATTATGGTGTATTGGTTTGGAGAGGTATTTCCATGCTAGATTATTGGTATGCATAAGAGTTTTCATGGAAAAGAACTTATGTTATACGTTTGACAGCTGGTTTGCATATGATTTCCTTGTGGAATTTTATTATGTAATAAGAATGCATTAAATGATTGTATATGTATATGTAGTCCAAACGTATTTTGGAGCATATGCATATATTCACCAGTTATACTGAGTGAGTTGATCAAAATGCTTTATGAAATTGTTGTTTACTTCATCAGCTACACCGAGTTTGAAAATGAAAAAGTAATATTTATATGAAGTTTAGTAGCTGATATTGATAAGCGATTACATAAATAAAAGTTTGGCTCATTTCGAAAACCCTCGGGGGAGTCTTCATTCTTTATGAACTGTTGACTCACCCTTTCTTCTTTTCTTCCCCTATGTAATCATGGATGACCTCTATGATTACATAGATCGACTGCTATTGTTGCAGGTACAGTGGATCTTTGATGAAGATCCAGTGGCTGCCTATTTGGGATATGATGTCTGAGGGCGATGTACGCCCATTGGTATTTTGTTTAGACTCTTATAGTAGTCTAGTTTTTGTTGTACATATATTGTTATATATGTAGAAACAGAATGATGTACTTTTGGCCTATGCCGTATGTGGCATTTTTGATAGCCTTTCTTTTGTTGTATAGCTTGTGTTGTAAAACTGTTGTATATAGTTTATGTCAAGCTCCCAGTTATGTTTCTTACACATGTGATGTTATTTGATTCCGCTGCGTGTATGTTTATTGACTCTGATGTGATATGCTCAGATTATGATTGATGATGTGGGCTTTACATGAGCCTCTGTGACTATTCGGTTCATTCAAAATATAATATATATCTATATATATACTATATATAATATATATATATACTATATATTAATTAGGTGATGAAATCGGGTTGCCACACCACCCCCGGATGAGTATCGGGGTGGCCAGGCCACCCCCGATTGGCATAGGGGGTGGCCGCGACCACCCCCGGAGCACCTAGGGGTGGCCACGGCCATCCCCATGGCCGATCGGGGGTGGCCAGGCCACCCCCGATGCTCATCGGGGGGTGGCAAAAGGCCACCCCAAATTCACCGGGGGTGGTCGCACCACCCCCGGCGACCACCAACGGGGGTCGCCGGGGGTGGTGCGACCACCCCCGCGTTCCACAGTGGGTGGCCGACCACCCCAATGGGTGGTCGGCCACCACTGTGGTTTTTTGGTAATTTTAATTCAATTCTTATTAAAGCATATATGTTGTTACCAAACCAAAGAATATGAATAACTATTTCATTCCACCCACCTTCATTCCTAGGAATAACTATTCCTTTTCCTAATGGAATACTCATTCCGCAAACCAAACGAGGCCTAAATTCAGAGATGATGGTTATAAATCTTAAGCATGCATCAATATCTCTTTCTCCAAATTTTCACATATTAATAATGTAAGAACCCTGAATGTTATGTTTGGAGACAATAATGTTGAAAGATAATTATATTATACTCATTCTATATTCATGATTTCTATTTCAGTAACAAACAAGTAAATAAAAAATCAACAGGGAGACGAAATAACGATAACTGGTTATAGACATGAAGGCAACATACTTGCACCATTTCACTAACAAAGCTCAAGCCCCCAGGTCCAATTACAGATCCTGCTAGCAGATATCCAGTAAAAACCTGCAAAAAATCAAAAGGAGAGGAAACCCTCTTCAGACACAATATGCTAACTTCAGAAATAAATCAAAGACTCAAGCAGTGATAAAGGTCAGACCGGCTGTCCAGCACAAGCAAAGGCAATGCCACCACAAGTTGCAGAGACAATTACGACTACCAGATCTGATATCAATCTGCAAACACATAAATTTGAGTTGGATGGATCAGCCAGTTAGTTGCTGCCAGTCATATATGTAATGGGGTTCAAAACAAGGAAAAGCAAAAAGGAAGAGAAAAATTAAGCTAACCTCAAGTCCACTTGTAGCACAGGATACTTAGACTTTCGATTGGACATAATAAAGACATTGTCCTAGTCATATAAAAGCAGCACCATAATTCGGTCATATCATCTATAGTCTCAAACCAGAAATGTATCTTGATCGAAATAAAAATTTCAAATGACAAATACAAGACATACCTTTCGATCTATTAAAGTTGGCATATCTTCTGCTCGATTCTCGCTATCCAAATTAAAAACATCATGAATATGGAACGACCCACTGTACGGGTCAGAAAGATTTCAGCAATATGAAATATTCAGGCTGAACACACTTGTTTATAACAACCACTTGCATTCAAGAGAATTCACCAATCTTTAAATAACAAGATAGAAAACATACTTCTCCTCCTTAGTATCATTTTTCTTGGTCTTCATTCTAGCAACAGTTTCCAAAACCGCCTGATAAACCAAATATACTAAAGTTCAGGTAACATATCGACCAAGCATCTGCTAAATTGCTCGATTTCGCTTTCTTACTCTAGCTTTAGTTACTCAAAAACACCTTCCATGGCCTTAAAAAGTCGCCTAAAGTTTATAGCAGTTCTAAAGAATGTGTCTACCAACCTGCTGATCAGCAACACTGTTGTTGAAGCTACCAGCATCCGTGGCTGCAAATGAAACACTCAGGTAAGTGATTTCAAATTCTATTCTTACTTCAAATCATCCCAAATGCCCTGTTTGATTGGCGCAAAGGACAAGGAAACTGAAAATAACATAACTGATACGCCCTACCTAAATTAACTAATAGTCTCCACTTCTTTTTCTTTCTCTTTTCCCATATTTTCCAGCGACTAACCAGACCCCAAGTATACGCAAAATTAAGTTAATCAAATATCCTAATTGGAAGGGGGAAAAAACTATGAACACTGTGAACAAATCTCAGAGGAAAAAGAAAAAACGAAAATACACACACAAATATTTAAAACAAAATTGAAAATTTAAACAGCCCAAAAGAACCAAACAAATAGTAACAAATTAAAAGAAAATTACAATGGAAAATTTTTCTGAAACTACTGCAAGGACAACAAGAAAATGAAAATAATGCTAAGATTAACAATTAATACTCAATAAATTCTAATTAAGAAAATTAGCTATTAAAAAAAATTAAACACCGTTTTCAAAATTCCAAAAGCCCTAGTCCAACCACCACAAGAAGAACCCGAAGAAGCAAAATGCATAACCATCAGAACACAGAATGGGAAAGCTCAGATCTAGAACGGACCTTCGTTTTGCTCGTTCTCCGGGAACTCCCTCTCCAGAGCCCGATCGATCATGTCCGCGAAGCTGTCCTCGTTGGATCTGCGCGACGCGTTCGACTGAGTGCCGGTGGCATTGCTCCCCTCCACCACCGAGTCCGACTCGGAGAACTCAGTCACCAGAGAGCGAGTAGGCCCAGAAGCGAAGCAGAGAAGAAGATCACAGAGCAAGAACAGCACGAGAATCGCAGAGGATCGCACCCGCATTGCCGAGGCTCGGAGCGACCAATTGGGCCGCGAGTGCGTAGGTAAGCGCACCGGCGTCTTATAATGCGCCCTCTCTCTCTCTGTGACACACACACTGATTGTTTGCAGAGAAAACGAGAGGGAAAGTTTTTGTAGTCCGCGTTAGGAACGAAGGTTGCTTAGAGTCATAGTGATGAGTATTTTGCTGATCCCACACGCGACGTATATGCGCGCGTGAACTGAATACATTGAATGTTTGGGCTTAGAATCCTTTAATTAAAATTTTAAACTTGTTTATTTATTATATTGATTTTTTAAAGGGAATTACTACATTTTATTCTCTTGTCATTCTTTCATTTTTTTAGTTCTCAAAATCACCATACAAATTTAATAGTGATTTTGAAAAATATAAGGACGAGAGAAGGATATCGGCCATTTTTGAAATATTACTTTTGGAAAAGTGGATAATCGGATATAGATACTTTGAAAAAGTAGGTAACAAAAATATTATATATATAGTTAAAATAGAGAATAAATTTGTTGAGCACTTGAGCCGAATATAAATGTTTTAAGGCTGCAAATAAAGAAAACCGCTTGTGAACAAATTTGGGCTCTGCTCATATTAGTTCAACTCAAGCTCGGTTCCTTTATTAAACAAATGTAGCTTGAACAAAAATGTAAGTTTGTTTATTAAACAAACCAAACTCGTTTAAGCTCTGCTCAACTCATATAAGCTTGTATAAATTTATTTTTATTATTTTTATAATAATATTATTAACTTTGTAATGAAAACATGTTAAGTGTTTTAAAAGGTAAAAACAAATTTTATGAGTAATGTAATAAGTATAACTTTAATTATTATAATTGTGAGACTGAATATAAATATATGTGTATTTTATTTTATTTTCTATTCAACAACAGGGAAGGGGGGAAATAGGACAAATATATGTATATTTATGTGTATATAAATGGGTTTAAGTGTATGTATGTGTGTTTATATTAGCTGTAGCAAAGAAAAAGAAAGATATGTAATTAATGTATATACATATTATAAGATAATCATATAAATTAGGAATTAGATTGTTTAATTTTTGAGTTGATTTCTATAATTACTCAAATAATAAACCTTAATCATAGTTAAATAACTAATAATTAGTATGAATTTGCAAAGAAAAAAAAAAGCAATTATAACATTTATTCTATATTTAAAATGAATAAATTAATTGATAAGCTCACGAATAAGTTCAAGCTGATTTGAAAGATAAATGAATAAAGTTTTAACAGATAATTTAGCTAGGTAATAAGCTCGAGCCCGCTTGTGTTAAAAAAAAAAAATTAAATGAACCAAACTTAAATATTCAATACTTGACTCAACTCGATTACCGCCTTAAATGGATATTTATATAATTGCCCCATAACTCCAATTATCTCCCCATTATTGACCGCTAACCTTAAAATGAATCATTTATTAAATTGGTCACTATATTCAAAGCCTAGTCCAAGACAAATCATGGCCGATATAGGCCCAACTTGTGAGGGCACCTTTTTCATTCAGTTGGGCAGCCACATCTGATGGGCCGTTATGTTGTTTTTGTTTACTGTTGGTTGGTTTTTCTTTAAAGTAATATTAAATACCACACCTACATTATATTGAGCTGATATACCAATGCTAATTAGTTCTTAGAATTTTTTTTTTTTTAACAAAGGCCGATGGACATTGTCACATCAGCCCAATAAAATGCGAGTGGATTGAATTGTAGTATTTAACATTATACTTTAACATTAATGTTAAATATTACACCCGTATTTAACTGAGCTGATGCAGCAGCATCTATTAATTATTATTATTATCATTATTATTTTAATAAAAGTTGATGGACATTGTCACATCAGTCCAATAAAATGCAGGTGCCTATAAATGTAGTATTTAGCATTATTATTTTCTCTAATATCTAGTATTTCACATACTCACATGTGAGATTGAGATTCCTTACAAATGATTATTCCAATTACAACTAATTAAGAGAGGACTCCCAATAAAATCCTGTCCGAACAAATTTTAAGTTGTTTACATACGTGGACTCCATTGTGCCCTCTCTCATTATGAACTCGGGAGGCTGCAATTTGATCCCAATCCTCGCAGCTGGGGTTTGAAATGATTATGGAGTACGTTATAGATGCAATCTCCTTGAAGTAATAGTTTAAAAAAATCCCTTTGCTTGCATTCTTAGATTATCTACTAGACTTCCCTCGATGCATTCATTCTTGGGAATGATTACAAATATTTTTTTAAAGAGACAATTCAAAAGTTTAAAAAGAAAAAGATCTATCTATTTAATATATTTTTATAGATAATGGCAGACATATCGACTTATAATTTCAAGTGCGAAAAATATGATGATAGTTTTCTTCTAAACATCTCTTATGCTTTGCCCTTCTCTCTTTTGTTTCCTGTTTTCAAAATAAAAACTTCAACAAATAATTCAAATCACAAAACACTCAAAATTACTTACATCACATAACACTCAAAATTACTTACACATTTATGTCACATCAAAACTTTTTTAAAAAAAATAAAAAACAAAAAAACACCCTAAAAAAAACAATAACAAACAAAGCTACTATATCTATAATTTAGTCTTGCATTATTTCTGTAACACCCCGATTTCATATTGGAAATATGAGGAATAACTCACATAAAATGAGTGATTTATAAAAAGAGTTATGAGTGTTAAGTCTTACATTGCTTAGTTACTAGGTGAAATAGAACTTTATAAATAATTATAGGAAAGCTTTAAAATTGATTAGTCATTTTGGAGTGTTAGTGTAAATGTGATTAGCGCTTTTCCTTTAGGTTGTTACAAATAGGAAATAGCTTACATAGAGTGGGTGATTTATAAAGAGAGTCATAAGTGTTAAGTCTCACATTGCCTAGTTACTAGATAACACTGAGCTTTATAAGTGATTCTAAAAAAATTTTAAAATTGACTAATCTTTTTAGGATAATAGCGCAAATATGACTAACACTTTTTCCTGAATTGTTACACCTTTCAACCAGAATATATCGTTTGTTATCTTAGTCATATATGATCGAGACCATTGAGACCATTGAGACGAACGACGAATTACGAAAACCAGCAAATGCATGATGCTACCACAACAACTTCCTGCCAAAAGCGCCCATTGACTAAGATTTCCGTACCCTGTTTCAATTTTTCTGTTGGAAATCAACAGATTCAGTGCCAAACTGCGGAACTGCCCCTAGTTTTACATATACCGAGTATGTTTACCAAAAAAGAATACATTTAAGTAAAGGCTAGTTGTCATTTTTCAATACAAAGGAAAAAAGGGGTTGGGGGTTGGGGGTTGGAGAGAGAGAGAGAGAGAGACCAACATGTGATGAGAATTACAAGTGGAGAAATAGAATCATCCACTCACGTAAAGTGTTTCTTAGAAAAATGAAAGAAACAAAAACTAGTTTTCAAGGGAGAACTTGATTGACCAAGCAATCTAAAAATATAATAAAGCACACAGAATCACATGGTAGTGGGCCAGTAGAAGTTGGACTTGTTTAGTAACCTAACTATTTTTAAAGCACCCAAACATGGATTCGAATTTCCAGTAATTTTATTGTTCGAATTACTAGCAATTCAGACAAAAAATATAACAAAGCTCATATGAAGTCTATTTGTCCTAACAGGGATAGGCTGCCCGAAACTTGTTGTGACTGGTGGTGTAACACCTCGGTCCCATATTAAAAAAATAAAGAATAACCCACATAGAGTGAGTAGTTTATATAGAGAATCATGAGTGCTAATCCCACATTGCCTAATTACTAGATGAAACTGGACTTTATAAGTAACTATAGGAAAATTTCAAAATTGACTAATTTGTATGACTAACGCTTTTTCTTAAGTTGTTACAGGTGAGCCCCACAGAGACTCTCTCACATTTGTCGGGATCTCTATCTCCAAACAGTTTTGACTTTTACTAAGGAAATTGTTAATATGCAACTACCGTATCTTCAAATTTAATAACTACCATTCAATTACAATATTGGAAATACTTCCTGTCTGAGCCTATATATACCCCCCCTTAAGGGATGTTTTGCAATCAGAACATCAGAAATAAATAGAAGGAGATGGAGATCCCTATGATAGATTTTAATGAACTGAATGGTGAGAAGAGGAGCAAAACAATGGAGCTTCTTCATCAAGCCTGTGAAAAATGGGGCTTCCTACAAGTAAACATGATCTCTTCTTTTATATATTATTGTATAGTCTAAATTGAATATCTAATTTACTATTCATACTAACTAAAAAAATTTCTTCTGCAGGTTGAGAACCATGGGATTGACAAAAAGTTGATGGAGAAAGTGAAGCACTTAATAAATACACACTATGAGGAAAACTTGAAGGAAAGCTTCTATGGGTCTGAGATAGCTAAAAGCTTAGAAAAAGGAAATGCCTCTGAAATAGATTGGGAAAGCAGCTTTTTCATTTGGCATCACCCAACATCTAACATCGACAAAATTGCAAACCTTTCGCAGGATCTCCGGTGAGTTAATAGGATGTCAAATTTATAATATGACTTGAAAAAATGTAGCATTTTTAATTACATGCATGTATATAAATGTATACGAACTAATATTACGCATAATTCAGCGAAACAATGAATGAATACATAGCTCAACTGGTTAAGCTGGCAGAGAAGCTTTCTGAGCTCATGTGCGAGAATCTTGGTTTGGAGAAGGGCTACATGATGGAAGCATTCTCGGGGAGCAAAGGTCCTTCTGTGGGGACAAAAGTGGCAAAGTACCCTCAATGTCCTCATCCAGGACTTGTTAGAGGACTTCGAGAGCACACTGATGCTGGTGGAATTATACTCTTACTCCAAGATGACCAAGTTCCAGGTCTTGAATTCTTCAAAGATGGAGAATGGGTAGAGATTCCACCATCCAAGAATAACACCATCTTTGTGAACATAGGAGACCAAGTGGAAGTACTGAGTAATGGAAGGTATAAAAGTGCTTTGCACCGAGTCATGGCTGACAAGAGTGGGAGCAGACTCTCTATTGCTACCTTCTACAATCCTTCTGGTGATGCCATTATCTCTCCAGCTTCAAAACTCTTATATCCCAATCACTTCCGTTTTCAAGATTACCTGAAGCTTTATGCCACCACAAAGTTTTCAGACAAGGGTCCCAGAATGGAGACCATGAAGAACATGGCTAATGGTCACCATAGTGTCACTGCCTAGAAGTACCCACTACTTAGAATATACATGCATCACTCAATCATGGGCGTCTGTCAGTTTCTGTTATTGTTATGTTTTCTTCATGTTTTGTTTTTCGTCCAGCTAGCACAAATGTTATGTTTTTCAATTCTCAATAGAGGGAAGATATGATGCGTCTATCCCTTTACTCCACCCCATTTTCTTTCCTAGTTAATTTTTCAACGTCAACAAACCATTAATGTTGCACTGGTAAAGCAGCTATCGCAGTTTTCTATAATAATAATAATAAGTACTCTGTTTGTATATAGTTATAGAATGACTGAAGCTCACAGCAACAAACAAGAATACAGAGATTTTCATAGAATAGCTACAAGTTAGCCAATTTAGATAATATAGATTTGGTCACAAGAGTACTGGTTTTCTCAACAGCTTCAATCAATAAGAGCTTATGAGACTTCAACAATGGAGAACATTTGGTGACAAAACACAACAAAAAGTTTCCAAATTTTAAAGATTTGGAAAAATTTACAGCCAATTGCGGAGCCTGGTCAACAATATGATCAATGGAATCTTGAGTTAAATGAACATTATGATTTAAGATGATTTGGAACAGGTTAAACAATGATTCTGTCCATACCAACTCATTAGATAGCAAATGTTGATGGCAGGGAAGACAGATAACCCTCCTTTCATCTTTTTCTCCACAGAATAGCTTTTGGCAAAAAGCGGAAACATGAGCTGGGTGCAAACATTCCCTAATGATCCTCGTGATCACATCGCAGATGGGGTTGTTGATGCCTTCTCTCCGGAAAATCAATGGAAACAAGAGTGCATACACGGCTGCTTTCTGATGAAGCTTGCAATACTCTGTTATTGCAGCCACAAGCACACGAGAAGCTGGTTCTTTGAGAAACAACAACTTGGGAAGGATGACTGAGCATAGAACCTGGCTCGGCCAACTAAGCTCTTCTTCGCTTCCATTCGCAAGATGCGAAATTAAAACTGAAGCAGTCTCATCATCTGCCAGCCAAGGTTCTACTAGACCCAAAAGCACAAAAGAATCCCTGCCATTGTCCAAGCAAAGTTGGCGAATTTCAGTAGCTAAACCCACGGCTTTTGAAGAAGATTCAAAATTCAGAATCCTAGCTTTCAAACAAGTAGTCTTTTCCTGAACTTCAGGTTCAAGAGGAACATTTGCAGGACGATCAATCTCCATTTCCTCCACAACTTCATTCAACTCTTCTCCTCCATTCTGTCCATCTTGCTTGGGGAAATCTAAACTTTCATCATCCTTGCCAAGAAATGTTGTTGAATCCAATTCATCAGGCAAAATAGGAAGCCAAGGGAGAAGAATATCATTGGCACCCGCAGCCTCCTTAAGCCAACCAGGTACGGATTCAAACTCTTCATCCATGCCTTCTTCCCCAGAATCCATACCCAAGCAAGAAATCCATTCGTAATTTGACTCAGACAATGCGTCGAGCATATTGCGCGCAGCTCTCTTAACCCAAAAATCATGCCCCTGATTCCCACTCAAAACATTCCGGGCCAGCCTCGACAAGTCCCGCGCACAAAACCTCTGTCGCTCATAAGCCAGAAAAGAGAGAACCCGAGCCTGAATTGTACTCGGTAAAGTCTCTATAAACATGACCCTGTTGATCAAAATTCGTAACAAGTCAAATAAACCAAAAAAATCAATCAAAACGAAGATATAGGGTAATTGGGTTGTGTTGATTTTGCCTACCGCTTTGTGGGGGGAGGCGAGGAAGGAGTAGAAGATGACGAGCAGTCGATGACAATGGCGTCAGAGGGTTTTGTGAGCAACGAAAGGAAAGCACTCGTGGTGATTGGGGTTGTAGATGATGAGGCGTTGAAAGCTTGGTGTAACCATTGAGATGCTTCGGTCTCAGGTGCCGGGGATTTCAGGAAGATCTCGAAGAGTGCGACCCATGACTCCATTTTCGCTCTCTCTTCCTCTCTGGCCTGATGCTGAAGGAGCTGGGTCTCAGCCTCTTACGGAAGAGAAAACGCGGGAAAGTTTCTAACTAAAAAGAAACTGTTTTTTTTTTTTTTTTTTTTTTTGAAGTGAACTAAAGAGAAACTGGTAAGATTTTCATTTCGGGTCAAACGACGTCGTTGGGTGACGCTAAAGGCCAAACATAGTCAAACTCTTTCACGCTTTCCAACACCATCCTTTCAAACAAACATCAAAAGTTTATCAAACAAACAAAAAAACTCGAAGATAATGGGAGAGAGAGATTAACACATTGAGATCGACAACAAGAGACTGAGAGATGAAGGTGATTCGAAGAAAGAAGCAAAAATTTAATAAACGCAAAGTGATTCAGTGAAGGCGTGAAGCGCCAAAGAAATAAAAAAAGAATGCAAAGTAGGGCTGTGCCAAATGGTATGGCGCAAGGCACGTGAAAGGATTTCTAGAAAAATCATTTCCCTTACCAAAAAGACGTTATATATTTATATTTAAGGAGAGAGAGAGAGAGAGGGGTAGATATTGGCTGTATTTGTTAACCCGCTAACTCTCCTTATTATTATTATTTTTTTTCAAAATTAACTTAATTTTAATATTTTATTATTCACTTTTTATTATTATTAAATATAAATTTCATTAAAAAAATAAACTTTTTAATTTTTTCATACAAAAAATTCATAACATTTTTTTTTACTTTATATCACATCAATTATTTCTTATTAATATTCTAAAACACAAAAAAAAAAAAAACTCCATAAACTTTTAACAAACATACCCAATACCTACCACCACTTAGAGCACTCCCATTGGCTTATGCATTTTTATATGTATAATAGATAATCAAAACACACTTTTGTTAACTTAGCTAATCATTTACCAATACTTAACTCCATCGGCTTGTGTAAATTTCCTCTCCTTTCTATTAAAATAATCTTTCTAAATTTTTTTATTCACACAAAAACTATACCATTTTCACCGTAAACCAACCAACCAAAATTAGACAAAATCCTCAAAACCGTCAGCTGCCGAACAACTTCAAGAAATCAGCAAATCCTCTTCAATAAATTGTTGATTTTCTGCCGAACCTCTTCAAATCAACAATCTGAATTCACACAATAATTTTTTATTCACACAAAAATCAGAAAATCACACAAAAATTCAAGAAATCAGCAATTCAAAATCAGACATCTTCAATCTGAATGTCTCCACTGTGGGTCTTGTTGGGCAACGGTGCATGGTGGTGCCGTGGGTCTTGGGCAGCGGTGACTCTCGGCGGGATTGTAGCTAGAGCATGGGCAGTTATGGGTTTTGGGTAGTGGTGGCTCTCGGTCTTGTGCGGCGGTTTTGGCGGCTTCGATAGCCCTGTCGAAGGTCCCCAGCCACACGCGCGAACCGCGCCGGTTGGGGTCTCGGATCTCCGCCGCGTACTTGCCCCACGGCCTTTGTCGGACCCCTCTGTAGTGCTTTTTCACTTCGAAACTTAGGTTTTCCGGTACGGACAGCGACGGTTCAGGCTGGGCATTCGGGTTCCCGAATTGGATCCACTCTGTTTTGCTTTTGCTCGGGAGCGAGATCTTCAGCGCGGGCTTCCGAACCATTGGAGACCCCGACTCGAATTCAAAGGAATTGCTGTCGGATTGGGAGTGGGAGGTCGAAGTTGGAGCTCTGAGATCCACCAACGGAGATTTGGCTTCAGATTTGAAGAACTCGTCGGTTGATTGCAAGGTTGAGCAGAGGGACTTGGGCGTGTGCGGAAAAGAAACAGACAGAGAGGAAAAGAAAGAGAAAAAGGAAGAGAGAGAAACAATAAAAAAAACATCCATGGGTGTACAGTGTCACGCCACATGAGGCGTGACATTGTACACCAACGTTGCTCAACTCCATTTTACGTTTGCTTTGCATAATTTGATGGAGGGCCTTTTTTATCTTTTGGTTATCTATTCTAGCCTAATGGAGAAAATGCATCATCCGGTGGGACTGCTCTTACTTATATTTTGTTACTGGCTTTGCTCAGGTTACTAGGCCAGCTTACTTATATTTCGCTATCTGCCTGCTCAAGTCTTAAAGTTAGAAATCTACCCCTAAACCTTGTAGGCGGGCAAATTTCACATGCAGGCCAATTAAATGAGTTTGTTGAACAGTCATACGCAATAGTATTAGTCTATTAGACTTAAGAGTGCTGCTAAGAATATCATAAGTTTTTTATAAACTGACGTGACAATTCACTTAGCATTTACACATTATAATTTACTGGCCTATCATACTTTGTTATTAATTTGATTTTTTAAAAATGCTACACACACTCTCACAAATTACCATACTATAAAAAATGCAATAGTGTACTATGCAAAATTTAATAGTAAATTTTAATGGCACCTCAAAAAATATGAATTTAGAAGAGTGAGGGTGAGGTTGTTGGTAGCATTTCTATTTTTTTGTTTACCCACATTGTGTGTGGGTGGGAGTCATCTAAACCACTGGATGTAAGTAAGTAGCCAAAAAGTTTGCCAAGCATTTTTTTTTTTTTTGATAAGTTGCCAAGCATTTTTGTATGCTGAAAGTCAAAAGATAAGTCTTTTCTTTGTCTCCTTAATTTCCCTTCCGAGCTGCAATAGCCAATCGGAGCGCCTCAACCACTTTACCTTGCATACTCAAACCAAAATTTTCACACTACAGAAAAGCAAGACCAGATCGATCGATCCTCTGAACCATGGGAGTCAGCAACAGCATAACGGCAATCCTCAACTTCGTGGCCTTCCTGGCCGCCATCCCCATCATCGCCTCCGGCATCTGGCTCGCCAACAAGCCCGACAGCGAGTGCACCCACTTCTTCCGCTGGCCCGTCGTCATCCTCGGTGCCCTCATCCTCCTCGTTGCCCTCGCCGGCTTCGTCGGCGCCTACTGGAACCGCCAGGGCCTCCTCGCCTTCTACCTCTGTTGCATGGCCATCCTCATCGGCCTCCTCCTCATCCTCCTCGTTTTCGCCTTCATCGTCACGCGCCCTGACGGGGCCTACTCCGTCCCCGGCCGAGCCTACAAGGAGTACCAGCTCGGTGGCTTCTCAGAGTGGCTCAGAGACCACGTCACCAACTCCGGGAACTGGCAGAAGATTAGGACCTGTTTGGCTGAGTCTGACGTTTGTCCAAACCTTAACCAGAATTACATCTCCGCTGAACAGTTCTTCGCGGCTCATATCTCTCCTCTCCAGGCAAGTTGTCTTCTTGTTCTCTCTTTCTTTCAATTGTACTTTACCTGTTTGCTGCTTGCATCGCCGGAATTTTATTTTTGTTCAACTTAATTGTCGATTTTGTAAGGAAAAAAAGATACCCTTTTTCTTTAATTTTGTTTCTACGTTGAGAATTTTAAAGGGAAGCCATCAAAGAATCTCGAAGAAGTAGAATTTTGGTGTTCATTATGCTGTGTTCATCCAAACTGGGTCTTAGTTTTTCACTTTACTAAAACTGCCGCGTTGTGGCTCGTTGTCGGTCACTGCAGTAACGACTTTTTTAGTCCCATGACATTCGTGTCTGTTCCTTATGGTCTTACACTTTTAACAGTCTCTAAGCAGGTCGTACCTTCCCTTACGGCCTCCGATTTTGATACGATTATATAAATCAATTTTAGGCTATGAATCTAATTAAACGGATTAAATTTTTTTATTTTAATTTATTAATTTTATGTTAAATTTACAGTTTGTAAGTAATATAAAAAATTGTAATTATAAATTTTTCGTGACACAAATATAAAATTATATATATTAATTATAAATCTATCTATTTCTTTGAAAGAGTCAGATTCCTCTGCACTAATTTCGAATCAGATTTGTTTCGAGTTCACAGCCTATAACACAGTAAAAGTTCAAAGTAGCACCCAGTTTTACTCTAAAAGAGGACGATAGGACCCCACTGATTTGGTAAGGGATCAACGCCGTCCACAGAGCTAGATCGGCTTGTTTTTAAATTTCATAGCTTAAATCAGCATGCTGGATAGTGCATTAGAAGAAATTTTCCCTACACTGTAATGGAAGGAAATTGTTCCCATTAGCCTCAGTGTTTGTGCCAATAGAAAGAGGTACTTTCCAAAGCAATTATCATGAGAAATTATTGAATATAGACCAGATTTAAAGTAATAATCAACCTCCTAGAATAATTGAGGTCACGATTTTGTCCTTGTTGTAGAAGATAAAAAGTAGAGTTGTTATGGTTGCCAGCTTTCTCGTATAAAGTAGTTTGGTGGCCCGGTGGGGGTGTTATCCTTTATGTTATATATGCCCTTTTGTTGTTATTGTTGTTGTTTTTTATTTATTTATTTATTATTGTTATCATCATTGTAATTATATTCTTCTTTGGTTCTGTTGTTTTACAGTCAGGATGTTGTAAACCTCCAACAGCTTGTGGGTACACTTATGTGAACCCGACATTGTGGTCGAACCCGGCGAACCCGATGGCTGACCCAGACTGCCTCTTGTGGAACAATGATCAAACCCTACTGTGCTACAATTGCAACTCTTGCAAGGCTGGTCTATTGGGGAACCTGAGACAAGAATGGAGAAAAACCAATGTGATTCTCATTATTGCAGTGGTGGTGCTCATATGGGTCTACCTCATTGCCTGTAGTGCTTTCAAGAATGCACAAACAGAGGACCTCTTCCGCCGCTACAAACAGGGCTGGGTTTGATCTTCTTCCCTACCACGTTGGTCTTGTCACATTGGTGGTATTGGTTGGATCCCGAATTGGATTGTTAGCAATTTTGTATAGAAAATGTGAGAGTCTAATAAATCTCATAAGAACTCTCTTATATTTACTGTGAGAATTGTTAGCAATCTAGGCAGCAAATTGTTGAAAATCTCTATCCATATTAGTTTGCGCTGTTTCTTATCCTTTGATGAGAGTGTCTTTGTCACTAGTGTATATATATGTATTCCGTGTTGTTTTCTATCTAGAATGACCACATAGACAGTTCTGAAAGCAATTTCTGAAAAGGAGTTTTCAGAATATTGTGAATAGTGGCTACGTATTTAGTTTTGTGTGGAGATGAGAATAGAGAATCCAAAAATGAGCTTTCCATCCATGAGTATAAGATTCTTCTATTTCAGTGGTGGTTGTTCCTTCTCAGACAAATATCCATTTCCTTCAATGCTTCAACGTTTTCTTGCAGGCATCCCCACATGCACACCTGCACTCACACCCGTAAAAGCTTTTTTTTATATGCGTGCTTAGGTAAAAGCCACCGACATCGCCAGCTGGGAGGGAAGAAGCACTTTCCAATGTTTCAAGATCTCCCAGACTCCCATAATCTTTTCTTAATACTTGATTATAATACAAGAAACAGTAAGCTCGGTAGTCTAAACATGTTTTGTGTAGGGGTTTTGGGACACATGCACCTTTTTTTTTTTTTTAATATTTCGAATGACTAATGATTGTAATACAAGAAACAAAAAATCAAGCCTTTTTAACAGCTCACATGTGAGAATCACAAGCAAACTGATGTCAGTTTAATAAATCTAATCCAGTCTATTAAAATGATATCTATCCTTATAATATATGATTCTCACATGCATTTTTCATGACTCCCATTTATAAAATGCTTGTAAAAATTATATGCCCTAAAGACAGATGTCAGTTTAATAAATTCAACCCAATTTAGAGAAAAACTTTGTCCTTTCACCAGTCATCAACATCAAACTCATAAGACACACCTAAGCTTATTTAGACTGCCGAATTTTCAGATCTACTACAAAAACTGGAATCATCACCATTAAATTACGCGTACATTGGGAGAAAAATGCACGATACACAATATGCTCAGTACAAAACTTACACCATGAATCATTACTTCCAGAATTAGGCCACTAACTAGAAGTATAGAACCACAAATCCTCAAATCTGTTCACCTCTCTTAAGCCGAAGGTAATTTTCTAGAGTATACAATGTACATAGGGTCTGAGCGTCCGGGGTTGGGAGAGATATCTACAGCCTGCAGGATGCAATATATCAGTAAGTGTAAGTCCCCAGCAGTGGCTTATGCTCAATCTGGGGGAACAGCAAAGGGTAAATGAGCTTGTGCTACATATATATATGGGCACGTGTTATAACATACTAGGTTCATGACAGCACAAGAGAATTCATTGATATCAGTTGAACTAAACAATATTAATTATCTTACAAATCCCCCGAGAAGGGTTCGAATGGCAGTTCCTGCACCTTGCCACCTTGGGGAGGCACCAAATAAATGACTACTGAATCGGGGGCTAAGGTCTTTAAGTTTCTATCAAGTGTTGTTAAATGTAATTTTAAGAAACCTCTGGTGTGTGTATTACATGGATAAATTGTTTGAAGACATATATGGCTTTGGTTGCTCAGTGAAATGGCATCCAGACCAATTCTACAGGTAAGAAAAATTTTGAATATGGAGGAAGAAGTCAGGAAAGAGTATTATCTGATCAACAGGTAAGCAACGTGATGCAATTATGCAAGAATTATTGCAATTCTCCACTAGCTACTTGCTTTAGAGAAAAAAAGAACTCTGAGGTCAATTACCTGAGGAGGTTCAAATCCTCCAGCATAATGGAAATACGACCCAACGATCAAAGCATGATCAGCATCACCGGTTGATGTCCATATAGAAATTGCTTTTGTCCAAAAGCAACGGTTGGAAAAGCTGGTTTATATAAACAATATCACAAACTTAGAGTTGCTGAAAAGATCAAAGATAATAAAAGAAAGATGGTCCAAAGCTTTGTTTGTTTTGGTGCAAAATGAAATGAAGAGATATTTTTGTTCATGCTGATAGATCGGGCCATACATCACCAAGGTTGTAAAATTATTCTACGCTATATTGTCTAAAATTTCTATGAACTCATGGAAACAATTATTTGTATGTGATTGCAGTAATTTTAATTCCTCTCACTTTTAACCAAAAAGTGACAAAATTATCACCTCATTATAGCCAGTCCACCTGGCTTAAGAATCCGGCTCATCTCCTTGAAAACATCTAAAGGCTTTGTTATATAATCAACACTGACCTGCACAGTTCAAAGAATTTAGGCACCGGAGAATGTCAGAAAATTATTTCTTTAACAGCATACGTACTCAAGAGTTATTTGGACATATTTCTCACTTAGAAAATTCAAGAAGAAACTTTACTTACCTCCTCAAACTATCATAGGTTTTACAATATCGCCGCTAAATTATCAAAAGTTGCAATGTGGGTGTTTATTTTTCAGCCCCTTTTAATTCCCCCTATTGTTAGGGTTTTTCGTTAATTCAAACGGCTAATAGGTGAAATGTCTTTTATACCCCAGTAAAATTTATAAAAATACAAATTTACGCTCAATTAAAAAAAAATAAAAACATAAAAGAGAAAAGGGAGAGGGAGCCTGGGGAGGACAAGGGGCCGTGGGTCACCTGTTTTTTTTCACTCTTTTTCTTAAAAAAAAATTATAACAGGGGGTATTTTGGTCTTTTTTTTTTCATTCCATTAAGAGTTAACGAAAAATGCTGATGGAGGCAGCCACATTGCAACTTTTGATAATTTAACGGTGACATTGCAAAATCCCTAATAGTTTGAGGGTATAAGTGAAGTTTTTCCAAAATTTAAAGACAAAAAACTTGGCATAGATTGGACAGAAAACTTAGCAAATTTCAAAGTCAAGAATAATCATAGCACAAGCATCACAAGTTGTATAAAAACAAAAACAAAAAACATGAAACCCCCACTCCTCCCTCCCCAAGCCACCCCCAACACCCAGAAAGTAAAAATTGGATTTTGTTGTCATTTGTATGCTTGAAAATAATAAAGGCCTTAAGTCGTCATTAAGATGAGGAAAGTAACAAATTTGCTTCTAACCTCAGCTGCAGGAGACTGCGTCGAGATTATTCAAAAACAAATGTGCATAATAAATTCCTTAGTAAATCAAATGAGTTCATATCGAAAAAGTTGTCATTTCAGGTCAATTACAGTGCTTTCAGTCGGCTGATTGACAAATGGGGTGGGAGATTTCATCAATAAACTCACGTGAAGGAATTCAAGATGATAAGTTTTCTAAATTTTGCACATAAAGATGTTACTCTATTTTTTAAAATTACATGGCAGCCGTAAAATCACTACACAATGAAATCATTGAAGTCTATACTTCTTGTAGAACTGAAGTCTGCATTGCTAATTCTAAATATCCCCAAGAATTTTCACATATAGTGAGGCCAAACACCTTTAAGATCACAACTAATTGAAGCCTAAGCTTTAACAATAAGTTGGACATAAAAATAAAAATAAAAAAAACTTTGTTCACTGCAGAAATACTACAATCCCAAGGGAAATTTTCAAAAATGAAATTGTTAAACATGCAGTCAGTCTTGCACTTGTTACAGCAGAGGTTAAATAATGTGAGAGATAGGAAAATGTTGTACATACCACATTAGTAATAATGTCGAAGGAATGGTCTTCAAAAGGGAGTTTAGGGTTCAGATTTAAGTCTTGGACAACATACTCAGTCAGAACCTGCAGAGTGAAGAATTTGAATTATTTATGGGTCTATCTCTTAAGTGCAATGCAAGTTCATAATTACCATTTGCACAGAAGCAAATATGAAAGGCACACAAATCAAATCTAATATGTTAGACCTCTCACTGTTAGTCCATAAATACATGTGCATGCTTTATTTTGTATCTTACCCATGAATGCATGCCATCAATGATTTTCTACAGACCATAGCTATCATATGGGCACCTGAACTCGATACAGGGAATTACTGTACAAGAATTAGCTTCCATTTCAATAAATCTCACCTACTAATTAGATTCAAGCAATAGGACCCGTAAATTTTGGGTAAATATGTCTATCCAACTGCAGCCATCAAAGTCAGTCTTTAGGGTGGGGGGGCACAAAGTTCAAATTTTGGAATGTTTAATTATAAGCCAGTTATTAAAAATTGTCTACACCAATGGTTGCCAAAAGGATATAACAAACAAAAGCATGATCTCACCGGATTCGCCTTCAGCTCTTCTTCATTCATACCTAATCCAACTACCCGATCTTGCTTGTATCCTGATGGGAAATGGCTGACCTAAATATAACGTTGGTAATGAGTTACAATAACATACATATGCAACAGAGAAAGAAGCATATTAAAAATTAAGAAATTTCTTACCCAACTGCTACACATATCCATGATGCTTACTCCTGGAGTGTTACTAGGGGGAAAAACGTTTGAGTAATACTTGGTCAGTGCAGAAATGGCAGGATCATCAATGTGTGTCACAAAGCGTGGGCTTTCATAGAACAATGGATCTGGTGACCTACAAAAATCAATTATTTTGTTTTAGGTATACACAATTTAAACCTGCTTCTTGTCTCAAGCAATACAGTATTGGAATTTCAATTTGGTTGCAGCTGCTTTAGAAGCCAAAAACTATCTCTAACAGTCCTACTAGATTCAAATGTCTTATTATATAACTTCTACAACAAAAGGAAATTGCAGCATACCATTCACATTACCAGGCCTACATCAGGAATTGAAAATTCTCCCAAATTAGCTACCCTACTTCTAGTGATTATGAAATATAAGTTTTTCTAGATGGTCAAGTAGATGAAGCCACCTCAGGATTTAAACAAACAACAACCAAAAGCATAAAGCAAATAAAAAACCCACAAGAAATAAAAAGGAATGAGAAAGAGACATCGATGTAAACAAAGAAATTTAGGTTAGAGCCTTTACTCATCAAAGCGCTGGAAATCCTCTTCCTTGAAGGGGAATTGCTCTGGCCATTCGGCATTCTTCAATATCTTCGAGAGGGAAGTAAAACAATAGTTCGAAATGTCAATAAGAATGAAAAGTAACCAAAATTCAATCAACAAGTGAAGCAATTCAGAATTTAGTGCACAAATATCGATATATCTTCTGCTAAATAGTAGTAAGAACAAATTTACTTCACAATTTTTGATTTCATGTGTAGAGTTCTTGTCTGCATTAGTGTTTATCCCATTTATTCAGCAGAATCAGTCACCATAAATAACAGAATAAATAAACAATGAGCCCAAATCCACTGAATTAATGGTTTTCTCTACATGGACATCTGTCAACTCTCAAAACAATCCAAATGATACCAACAAAAACACAATTAATCAAATTCCAGAACCCCAACAAATATTGTTGATCACTCTTCAAAAATTCAAGTCCATCCTAGCATTTCACCAATATAGCAGCAACCAATCTTCAAAATTCAAAATGCAAGAAAACCCAGAAACTTAATCAACAATTTTTTTCATGAATGTAGAATCAAGTAATTAAAGACTGGAAGATTACCTCTTCAACAGCACCTTTTTGCCTAGCAGAGGCAACGAAAGAATTCCCTCCAACAGCACCAGCCATGCTCATGAACTGTGCCCAAAATGAAACACCCAGACCCAATATCAGGCGGCGAGGGGCTCCCCCTCCAATTTTCCACTTCTTCACTGCTTTTGATAGGCTAGGAATGGGACCGACAGCACACGTCACTGAATACGAGGATGAGCAAGGATATACGCCGGCTAGGAGTGGCAGCTTCTGTTGGATTCTTGGTCCGAGACGATTGGCCATCTTTGAGCATGTTAATATGTTTGCGTACGTGCGGGTACATGAACAAAGTTGTGTTTCACCAGCTTGGAATCTTATCACATATTTTTGGTGATATACATGCAGTTTACGTGGCTATCTTCAGTCTCAATCGTCGTATATGGATTATGGGCTTTATAAATACAAACTTGCTGAATTAGCATCTCGATCGGCCCACAAAATGGGGGTTACGGGCTCACCTGTCCCGAGTAATTTAGGGTGAAAGGCCCATTTGCGTAAAGCAGATGAATTCGTGAGCCTTGTAGCCCACCCTCTTTGTGAATTACCTTAATTACAGTGGAATTCGAACATTTTAATTGTAGAGAATTTTAATCCAAAATTGCTCGTATTAGGATCTGGTAACTTTTAATTTTTATGCTTTTTTGGTAAATTACTGAATTGATAAACCTTGAGCACTATGATTAAAAATATATATATATATCATTTTTAATTGATATTTTAATATTTTAACATTAAAAAAAATTATAATCATCCATTATCTATAATATATAACAAACAATATTATGTAGATAATCTATTAATCTTGTGTTACTTATTGTTAAATTACCAATTTAGCTCTCACTCACCAATTGTCTCAACAGGAGTTCAAGATAAAGGAATTACAAAGAGGTCATTTCCACTATCTAGGGAAGGTCCAAAGGAAAAATAGAAGATGAAATGTTTTCAAAAAATATGAAGAAGGCGACCAATTTTACAAAATTATGAGCGCAAAAGTTAGCGCTCATGTAAACTTCAAATCCTGATCAACTATCAACCTTAGGTATATTGATTTCTTACAATTTTTTTTTAAAAATTGTAAATTCTCAAATTATATAAATTCATGTCGTTTCTGACATAAAATGGCGTGAAAAATTTTACATATTAAAAATGTGACATGTTACAGATGAGAATTGAGTATATTTTTATCATATTTTTGCGTTTTATGTCGTAGAAAAATTTTGAGCAAAAAAATTGTCTTTTGGTTTACAAAAAAAAAAAACATTTTTGAAGGATTTTTTTTTTTTTTTTTATCACTCGGTAACCTGCCACATTTTAATTTATAATTTTTTTTAAAAAAATTGTAGATCATGATCCCATTAACTAGCAAACAAAAGATATTTGAAATTAAAGAAGATATCTTCCATTCCCGTGATAAGATATGAAGATGATTGTGTTGGCGCACCACAGTCAATGAGTCATGCCTTCTTCTGTTTGGTTCACAAGAATTAATTATATTTTAACACTTACGATATTACATGAACATAGGACAGATTAAAGAACTAATGAGGCAGTGTTAATCTATTTTTGTTGTCTAATTGGGTTTCTCAGAGTCTCATCCCCAGAAGCTTCCTCGCATAACAAAAGCTTTGAAAAATGTGTAGAAAAAAACAAATTACATATGACTCGTCTTACCACATTTAGATTCTTACGTTTGGGATATGCTAAGTTACGTAGGATCTGTAATTTTCAAGGTTTTCCTTCGTAGACGTAACGAGTTACGGCTTTTACCGTGCTACACGGCACTCTGACATGACCAATTCTAAATTGTCTATTCTATATTTCGTGGTCAATCTTCCTCTAAACCCACTGCCCATTCAAACCACTAACCCGATATTTTTTTTTTTTACTATTTTAAGAAAATGAGGGTCATACTGATTGTTACGTAATAATTTATGTGTTAATGGTTGATATAGTAAGTGTCGAGTTAGATTGTAAATATTATAAGTATCATGTGGATAACGTGATAATTTATATGTTAATGGTTGATATAGTAAGTGTCGAGTTAGATTGTAAATATTATAAGTATCATGCAGACAGTTACGTGATAATTTATATTTTAAATATTAATGTGGTAAATGTCAATTGTATTGTTATATTTGTTTATAAGGTGCTTGTAATAAAAATTATGAGTTCATTTGACAAAATGTTTTGGAGGGTATTTTTGTTTTTTTTGTTTTTGTTTAAAAATTATTTTGATTGTATAAAATAATTTTAAGTATTTTGTGTTTTAAATTATTTCTTAATACTTCTTACTTTTCTCTTGTGAAGCAAAAAATTTGGACAATCAACATTAAAAATACCAAATTGGTGTTCATCTTGTTAGTGCTCTGAGGTCAGAGCCGTAGTAGAGAGAAACGTCAAGAATTATTTATTCCCAAAGGTGAAGGGGCTTTTAATGTGTAAAAGTAATAAGCTACGCATAGCTTAGAGAATAAAAACAAACGAAAAAAAATTTGTTTTTTTTTTGAAATATTCATTATCCTAGTTGTCGTTCTCATTTCATTCGGTGCCCTTTTAAAATTGGAATATAGAACTACAAAAGAAAAAAATAAAAATAAATATGGGTAATTCCACAACTATGACTAATATTCTAAAAGTGGTTTAACCTAATAAGAAACTAAATTACCTAAGAAGGAAAATAATATAAATATAAATATTAAATCTTAAAAGCAACAACATAAACTAAAGATGGCAAAGTCAAATAAACGGTAAAAATAATATATATATATATATATTATATATATATTATTATATATATATTTATATTTGTGTCAACCAAATATGTTTACAATTAGTTAGAATCGTGACAAATCATTTTCGTTGTATTTTCATTATCTGAAATTGAACAAAAATCTCCTCAAAGAGTGCTTTCTCAATATATTCTATGTTCTTTTTCTTAATTCAAAAGGCACGAATATTATTAATAAATCCATCCTACATCATCGAGTCAACCAGTTCACTCCTTAGTGGATGTGCACCACTAATTTGACTCGGCCCAATATATGGAAGGTTAAGATCAACGAATCAATTCTTAATGATTCTGATAAGAATATTATTGAAGTTGCCGCCAAGCACCTCCTTATTGTTGAATCTTCTTTTGATAGAGTTCATGTTGCATTGTTAGCTATTCAACTTGCACCCTCTAGTCAGTGCAACTCTCTTATCTTATAAGGGGATGTTTCTACAGTCGTACTTATCAATAATACTCCCAACTTAGATTTGAATTTTGCTAGCATTGATTTTGACATTCACTTACATATGTTTTCTTTTCAAAGTTGGTAGGCTTTGAAAACTTCATGTTGTGCTAATTTTAGAACACATTGTTTAGCTAAGTGAGTCGTTTCCCACCATATGTTTAGAAATATTCTCAATTGGTTATCCATTATTTCTTCTATCTGAATCAAGAGCCAAAAAAAAAAAAAACCATCCTTTATAATCATTTTCCCCTTACTAAATGGGAAAAAAAAAAATCTCACTTTTCTCTTGAATTTTGAAAGGTACGGATTTATGAACTTATAATATATTGGAATGTTACTTGTTTAGTTTGATTTAAAAACTTAAACTTATAGGGTTGGATTAAAAGATATTATATTAATTACTCACTATTATTAGGATTTCATTAAACATAAAACTTCAATAAAAACAATAAATATCATTATATATGTGATAAATTGAGGTTTATCTTTAATTTTTTTTAGTAGGGTTGTGATCTAATTCAATAAGGCTGCTCATTATACCTGTTTAAGCAAATGAGGCCCGAACAACCTCTCACATGACTCGTTGCACCAAATTCCTGTCGGTGAAACTAAACTTAGTTGTGATAGATAGGTAGGTAAGAGAGGTGCCAGCATGGAAGTTGGAAGAATAGGTTGGACAAGGAAGTTTCATATCTAGTGACAAAGAAATAGTGTCTCTAATGAGAAGGTGTATGGCACAATATTCAACAGAATAATGAATGAATAGGTTGCAAATGCATGCAAGCTTGCATCAACTACATATAAAATTCCAAAGGCGGGCGAATGCGAATCCAATGCCATGACTGGCTGGCAGAGGGCATTTTATGTTGACATGTTGTGGGTTAGGTTGCATGAGGGAGGGTGGAACTTCTGCTTCCCATGTCTTTCATGGATCATATAAAAGTGATGTTAAACCTGCCACAGAAAAAGACCCAAAAGTACACTATCCTATCGATAAAAAGGTACCCTAAAATATCTTTATCATTGCTTTACTAAAGTGCAAAGTACTAACACCTCTTTTTAAAATTTTTTTTTTTTAAAAAAAAAAAAACAATCAACAAAAAATATGCAAACAGACAATTAAGAGGTGTGCGGATGCAATTTAAAGAAAACCAACTAACTTTGGCAACAAGCTCGAGTACATGTTGTCAATCATAACATCATGTCATTTCAAAAATTTGTAACATATATATATATATATCAACTTTAAATCACCATTAAATTAAAGTGAAATGTTTTTTTTTAGCATTTCTCAATACTATTTTTCGGTATTTTTGTCTTATGTGGTAAACCTACATTCAATTATTTTTTTTTAAAAAAAAAATTAAAACAAAAAAATAAAATCAATCTTTAAAAGATAATGCTAAAAGATAGTATTGGAGAATGGTAGGAAGTATTTTTTTAAAAGAGTAATGTTTGTACATCTATTTTATATTCTTCTTAGTATCTTTCTAGTATACATGGGACTAACTTTTTCAAATTTTTAGAAAAGCAGGTGGACTTCAATTTTTATTTAAAAAATGAAAAAACTAATTTATGTGTACTAAAACGACATTGAAAATGACATGAAGTAAATGTACAAACATTACTATTTTCGAAATTATATCGAGATGATCGTATTCAAGCAATTTTCACCAACACTATAGAAAACATTTTGAGAATCCATTCACCCTTGCTCTCCGGTACAACCACCTTACTTCAGACCAGAAGATCTTCACCCTAGTGTTGGACATATGTGGCTCACTTATCTCCTTCCAGAGTTGGTTTGCCTCTAAGGTTCAATTATGAGCGCGAGGAGGGATTCGAAGTCGAACCCCCGATACTGTAGAACTCTGATTCAAAATTATTTTGATTCATCTCCCGTGAGAAATTGCCAAAACATTTGACCCTTCAACCATTCTAATATAAAGGATTAGTTAATCAAATAATAGATAGTTAATGGGTTGGTTTGAAAATAAATGAATTGTTAGTTGTAGAATATTATTCTCGTCAAACTTAAACCTAAAAAAGGGTTAAAATAAACCAAATTTCCCTTGTATTTTTTGGATCTTCCTCCTAATAGTGGAATGATCTCCTTTGTAATCTCATTTTCTTTTTCTCATTTATAAAAGAAAGGGTTAAATACTTTATTAGTACATGTGATTTGGTTCAATTCGGTTTCAAAAAGTATCGCAAATGGTACTCGTTAATAACTTATAAACGTATTTGGTGCTTCCATTCAGTTTCTACTAAAAAACTGAATGGCATGGCGGCGTCAAACTTGTTAGCGACGGCCACGTATTCCATATGTCACATTAGTATTATTTTTCAAAGAAAGTTTTTTTTTCAAGAAATATTTATATTGTTGCCTGCAATAATATGACGCACTACAAAGTTCTTAAAAAAAAAAAAAAAAACTTCAGAATTATCAATAATAGTTGATATTTTGGTCTCAAACATTACTGAACAAATTTGAATATAAAATTCAATAAACTAATTCAATTTTCATTAGACAAATAATTGCACCACAATCAGAAAAGGAAAGGCATGCAATGATGATACAAATTATTATAGAGAAATCGCTTTGGACACTCTTGTTTGGTTGCATCTGACATGGAAACTGAGCTGGAGCTTTGTGCCATACCAATAATTTACATGCAAAGGAAAAGGACAAAGAAGATGGATCCGTAACAATATATTGATAAAAAAATAAAGATTTCGTACAATAAAATTGTCTTATTATAATTTATAATTGGAGATTAGAGTTTTTTGGGATCCAACTATTTTAACCAGTGTTCCTACAGTTTGAGAATAAATATAATGGGTCGAGTAGAGCGGGACGTTCAACGTTTGTATGTATTTAAAAAAAAAATTAAAAAAGTTAATTTTTTTTTTTCACTAAAAATAGAGTTAAATTTATCTGATCTCCGTTTTATTTTTTTTTAAGGTTATGAAATGGGGATGAAATAAGCTTGAATCTGTCTTTTATTAAAAAAAAATAGGCTTATTTCATCCCCATTTCATAACCTTAAAAAAAATAAAATAGAGATTTGATAAGTTTAAAACTGTTTTTTAATGAAAAAAAAAGATGATTTTTTTGATTTTTTATTTTTTTTTTTCACCTAAAATGGATGCTAGGCGTCTGTATGTGTGACGGACGCCTAACACGACTCTAATGGGTCAATTCTTTAAATTTTATATAATTTCAAAATAAATGGATTTCCATTGTTGAATTAAAATCATGTTTACATACAATTCAACTCTTTCCACATGTTTGACGAGTCACAAAAGTAGTGATGCAATTAACAACAAGAAAAAATACTTAACATAAACGTGTAGAAAGAGTTGAAGTGTACGCTAAACATTATTTTAATTCAACAATTTAAATCCATAGATTTTGACATTATATGAACATGTGGAAAGAATTGAAGTCTATGCTAAACATGATTTTAATTCAACAATGGAAATCCATAGATTTTGAAATCATATAAATTTTAAAGAATTGACTCGTCATATTATAACTTTCCCATATATTTATCCTCCAAATAACTATTCATAACTCAATAATTGTTAGAGTTATCTCTTAAACCATGTTTAGAATTAGAGTTGCACTTAACTCTTTATAGGGTATCCATTATTCTTCTTTAAATAGATGGTTGGTGGGATTTTGAAGTATTTCAAGCAAAAACAGAACTAAATGGATCATTGTTTCCTCTTAGTTTTAAAATTTGTGTATAATTTGAGACGTAATAAAAATAACCAAGACCCAATTCTTTTTTTAGTCTTGGGTAATACATAATGCATAATTATATGGATGCATGTATGGTTTTGTGTGCCGGTTCTTGCAACAACTTGTTTTTGTTAGGTGATAAGCTCCATTTGTTTTTGTTTTTTAAAAGACCAATATTATCTATCATTCCACTAACTATTTTTTACCTATCTAAATTTCAAATTTATTATTGGATTAGTGTAATTCACATGTGGGTTTATCAATTTAGTGGTAGATTTAAAAAGTCAATAAAATAAGATAAATGAAAATAGATAGAAGAATGATTTGTATCATTTTTCTTTTTCAAAAGCGTTTTTTGTTTTATGTTTGAAGTTTTTTTTTTTAGCTAATTAAAAGAGAAAGACAAAAAGAAAAAGGGTAAAAGTAAGGCATAATTACAAAAGAGGATTCCACATTTTATTCCTGTTGTTTGAGAAGAGAGCCTCGAACACAACACAAGCGCCACTAATCTATAAATCAGCCCCCGCACCCCTCTCTCTCCCTCCCTCCCTCTCTCCCTCCTCTCCTCGTTTGCTGGAAGAACTCTCTCATCCCTCTCAATCCCAAAGAATCCCCACGCCCACGAAAATGGAGAAACCCAGATTCGTAATCCCAGCCTCAGAAGTCAAATCCATGGCCCAAGACTCCAACCTCACGGTCCTCCAGCTCCTCCCCACGCTCGTCCCCTCCGCCAAGCGCCTCGCCCGCCCGCCCATCTCCCGCTACCACGTCGGCGCCGTGGGGCTCGGATCCTCCGGCCGAGTCTTCATCGGCGTCAACCTCGAGTTCCCCGGCCTCCCCCTCCACCAGTCCGTCCACGCCGAGCAGTTCCTCCTCACAAATCTCTCCCTCAATGCCGAGCCCCACCTCCACTACCTCGCCGTCTCCTCCGCCCCCTGCGGCCACTGCCGCCAGTTTCTCCAGGAGGTGCGCGACGCCCCCAACATCAACCTTCTCATAACCTCCGAACCCAACTCCAGCTCCGAACAATTTACGCCCTTGTCAAACTTTCTCTCCCACCCGTTCGGACCCCATGACTTGTTGCCGGATAACGTACCTTTGCTCCTGGAGCCACACCATAATAAATTGTCGTTTTCGAGCGATACCCAGATAAAATTATGCAATGGGGATTGTGGGGTTGACGGCGAATTGAGATACGCGGCTTTGGAGGCTGCGAACAGGTCCCATGCGCCGTACAGTGGGTGCCCGTCCGGCGTGGCGCTTGTGGATTGTGAAGGGAAGGTGTATACAGGGTCGTATATGGAGTCTGCGGCGTTTAACCCGAGCATGGGACCGGTGCAGGCGGCGGTGGTGGCGTATGTTGCAAATGGGGGCGGTGGTGGGTATGAGAGGATTGTCGGGGCGGTGTTGGTGGAGGAGGAGGGAGCTGAGGTGAAGCAGGAGCAGGTGGCGAGGCTGCTGTTGCAGGCGATTTCGCCTAAGTGTGAGTTTAATGTCTTCCATTGTAGATCGGCTTTAGAATGAATGGTTGTAAACAAAGAAAAAAGGCCTTTCGTTGGGGGATTGATTGCTTTGGTTCATGAAAGATTTGAATTTGATGCATGGATGGAGGATATGTCCCTGTTTAGCATTTTGTAATATGTAATTTTAATATTAATATAATCACAGGGCTTTGAATCTTTTTTTTTTTTTCTTTTCTTTTTTCATATTCAATGGTTCAATTTTTATTTTTTATTTTTCTATTGGACTTTTAGATTAACAGGAAGAAGACAGCCATGCAAGCAGGTCTGAATGCAGATTTGGTGGGATGCAAAGAATTGTATTCTGTAGCAAGTGGATTTTGCTGTATATATTATTGGCCTATTTTCAGTCTTCCCTTGGGTGTGCATCAATCGATTGAGATTCACGTCATTAGCCTAATCAAACAATGCAAAAATTTGGATTATCTAAGAGCAGGTTGCGAGATTTACTTGTTTTTGAGTAGGTGGATCTTGCATTTTGGACCGTTGGAGGCAACTGAGCAGTCCCTTCTTTTAAGCAACCAAAATTTCTGTATTATTAGGGCATGATCTTTATCCGTAGATCAATAATGGGCTTGTGTTTTTGTTTTGTTAGATTCTTATTTTGTTTTGTTTTTTGTTTTTTATGTTTATTTTTTACCTTAACTTTTGTAATCTTTATTTATTTATTTATTTATTTTAATTTTAAAGCAAATACAAGGGAAAGGAGGAAGGGGAATTTTTAATCTTTACTTTTACTAATTAATGAAATCTTATCTTATCTACAAAAAAATAAAAAAATAAAAAATAAAAAGTCTCTTATGGGGTGTTATTTCACGGTTGAAGTTTTAAAGTGAGGCATTGATGTGACAATGGCATTCTATTGGATTTGTAGGTTTTTTTTGGAAAAGTTTGTTTGTCAAAACTTTTCCGAAAGTTTTTTTTTTTTTTTTGTTTTGTTTTGTTTTATTTGATATAAAAGTAAAAATAATTTTAATTGTTTTGTATATTAAGTTTTTTTCTTTTTTTTTTTTTTTTTATAAGTAAATTAATTTATTTGTTAATACTTTTTTACTTTTTTGTTAAAAATAAATATCTTAAAAGACGTTACCAAATGAACCCAAAGGCCATTCTAATTTTGTTTACACTGTCGTCAATTTTGATATCAGTTATTTGTCAGGAAGATTACACTTGGAGATAAAGCGTATGAGATTAGGTAAAAATATGTGTTTGATCAACATTCTTTGGTTCATTGTGGATAATCTGAGTTAAGCAGCTTGCACATGAACAACAAGCTCAGAAACTACTCCAGCTACTTCACGTTGTAATGGCCTGCTGTCAATGAAGCATGATGGGCAGGTTGGGCCGCCAACACTGTTGTCAAAGTTTCTGATGCTATATGCCTAGCAACAGGACCTTGATTCCCCGCTCGCAGGATAGTTGTAGAAGGAATTTGCTTTCTCTAGTTTTGTTGGTCATGATAACGTCCACTTGTTCGAACAAGTGTTCAAACAGTTCGAAGGGAACTCACCTGCTTAGACAACAGGATCTTGATTCTCCACCTTGAGAATGGTTGTTGAACGTATTGGCAATATTTAGTTTTGTTGGTTTCGATAAGATCTATCTGTTTGAACAAGTGTTCAAATAGCTTAAGGTGCAGGATTCACCTGCTCAGACAACAAGAGCTTCATTTTTTTGCCTTGAAGATGGTTGTTGAAAGTATTGGTAGTATTTAGTTTTGTTGATTCCGATAAAGTTTACTTGCACGAATAAGTATCCAAACAGCTCAAGGTATCCAAACAGCTCAAGGTGTAGGACTTACCAGCTCAGGTAACATGAGCTTGATTTCTTGCCCGCCCTCGATGGTTGTGGAAAGTATTGACAGTATTTAGTTTTGTTGGTTCACTTATGTGGATTGGCTGCAATTTACTAACCAAATTGTAACTTATTCAAATTCTTAACAAAAGAGGATTATGATAAAGCCCACCTATTCGGACATGTAGGTCCCACCGAGCCCTACCAATTAACTAGAATTCGGCAAGGAGATTGGAGGGAATCTGTGTTGGTTGGTCCACGCCAGTTGCACTTTTGATTGGTGGCTGGTGGAGCTTCTGAGGTGGAGTTCCAATATTCCAACATCTTTAACACACTTTTGTTGGATCAAGATTAATGTCAAGATCTACAGATAACTCGAGTATACGACAACAAAGTACTATAAAATGGTTGTCGACCACTTGCTCTTTTATTTATCTACTTATAAAGTATTTAGCCCTCTTTTTTTTGTTCTTTTTCGAATCCTGTCGAAGTCAATGAGCAATCAAAGCATTTGAGAGAAAAAAGACGAGTGAAGTTGCTTTTTATCTGGTGGATTGGATCATGTCAAAGTCTATAAATTGATACAAGAAACAGGGATTCTTGTCTATATTATATTTGCATTTTTTTTTCTCAGAAATATGGGCCAAACAATATGTGATCTATCAAGAAGTATCATTATTAGAAAGGAATGGTTAGAAAGCTCAGCTGTGGTGGCTGATTCATCAAGCATACATAGTGCTGCTAGTCATTGTTAGAAATTGAGAGTTTTCCTGGCATAAGCAAGCAGGATTTTACAACTTTGCAGCAAATCTTTGTTGAAGCTAACGACTTGAAAATTGACACGTGGCAAAATTAATGACTAAAGACCACAAAGTTCCTTCAAAATTGAATGACTAATCTTGGCAAGGATTAAGACATTGGCTTCAAAAAGATACCAAGAAGCATGTAGAACATCTCATGCCTTGGATGCTACCAGTCAAAGTAATTAATGACAGTCAAAGTGACTCTCTAATTTTACTCATGGTGTTGGAGAATTTGTCAAAGAAACTTCCTAGGATCTTTTCATGGTCTACTAAAAAGATTTTGTTTTCAAAAAATCTAATCAACAACTAACAAAAGTTAACACAGCTTTGGCACTGTAGCATTTGACTATTGGTGTGTGGATCACATGCCTGATATGTGCAGGAGTGACATGCGTGCTGTCACGTCGGATCTGGGTGAATTTGCTGGCTGCGTGTTAAAAAGATGACCGAAACTTCGAGTGGCGCAGGAGAACATGTGTCGGGGCGTACCATGAGAAACTTTTTTCGGTTCAACAAAACGGCGGTCTCCATAGCTATTTTTGGAATTATTTTCCCAAAAAGGCTAGACACGGAGACGAGTGAAGGGTGGCAGGCAGCACATGGAAAGTAGAGACAATTATTGTAGGAGCGCGTTTAGCATTAGAATTGCTTCGTTCTTTTAATACAGTGTAGATCGGGAGTCATAGAACTTGTGTGTATTGTTTTTGATTCAAAATCCAATTTTGGACAAAAACTGTCTGGTGCCAGTTTTCAAACACTCTATAGAAGGCCCCAAAGAAGTGGCTCAGATACCATATCAAAACATTAAAAATGAAACAAAATATATGAGAGAAACAAAAGTGGAGAGAGAGAGAGAGAGAGATAAGGTAAGAGATTGAAGATGGTTCGACCTTAGTTAGAGGCCTACGACCATTATTCCAATGCCCAATACGAGTACATTTTGATTATGTTAATTTGTATGTAATTGTGTTATAGAGGGGCCTATTTATAGGAAACATAAGGTGGGTGAGGTGAGCTAAGAAAAGTAATCAAATCAAATCAAATCCACATACCGACAGCTATGGTAAATACCTATTAAAAAAAAAAACATATATTTATATATATATATTCTAACAGCCATGAACATGTACAAGAATATAAAAGGAATTCCTTATGATTCTTAAACTATAAACAGAAGGAACAAGGAAGAAGATGACCAACCTTGCATGCAACATGTAGCCGATGCCCGATGGTGTTGTCTTTGATGACATCCTTCTCTTGTCTTTGAAATTTGAAGGAGAACAGATGCATTCTAGTACAGAAATTGGGTTACTTTTTGCAACTTATTTCTTGAAGAGTGCATTTGTCCTCCTCCAAATTCCAAAGAGAGAAGAAGCCGAGATTTTCTTCTAATATGCTCTTTTTTGGCTATCTCTGATATCTGAATATATAGACGTACGTGAGAAACAGTCAAAAAATTCCAGCTTGAGAGTTGTTATTGACTTATTGTATGTGTATGGGGCCCAATTTATCAAGGAAGACTTACTTTGGATCTGGTCCTTCCGACTTGGAACGTTGAACTTTGAACCATTATATAATGCGAGATGCTTAGTGTCTTACTCAAAGCATTAAATTCTATTCAACTTGCTTTATTATTATTATTATTATTTTAAAATTAAAATAAAATAAAATAAAATTTATTCATGAGTAGGATGGAGTTGAATGCTTGAGGTAAGAAACCAAGCATTTTCCTTATATAATTCAGACGATTATCTCTCTCTCTGCCTCTCTCTATCTCTCTCTGTTTTTGATTTATTAAAGAAGTTTTTGTGGCGTGTACTTCTTTTATGATTTTCTTTGTAAGATGACTTGGTAATCTTTCTAACTTTTCCAAGTCCAAATACATGGTCATTGTCAATTATGTTTGATTTTATTCCCATTTCAATATCATCTAGAAGAACATAGAGAGAGAGAGAGAGTTGTTAGAAAATAATTGATAATTGCTCTTATACGATGTTAGAGAAATTGAGATGAAAAACAAAAGTACCAGGAATTAGCGTTGTTGGACTATAATATATAGAAATCTATGCAAGAGATAACAAAGATGGTAATATAACAAATCATTGTAGTCCATGCTATTAAACAAAATACACTAATGGTCCCATAGCGTGATTTATAAAATGAACAAAGTATTTCTCCAAACTGAATTGAAGAAAATTCTTACAATTTAGTGTATTAATTTGATATATATCCAATGCATTATTAAAAATTGAGGAGTGCTTAAGCACCTCTTATAAGATCAGCTAGGGGATCAACTCCAATTTTATTTTTTATTTTTTAAATCAAATTGGGCCCACCTCTTCATTGAAGAGGTGGAACCAATTTGATTTTTTTTTTTAAAAAAAAAATTAGAGTTGATCCCCTAGTTGATCATCTAGAAGGTATTTAAGCCTTTCTCTTAAAAATATGTGAAAATCACGTTCTCTAAGAATATATGTCAATTTAATAAATTGGATTTGATGAAAATTTAGTGAAAACTTAATCCTTATAAAATTATGGTTTATAGTATTCAAACAAAGGGTTATGAGATCTAATCAATTCTCCTTGACATCATTTTTTATTTGTTTACGGAAGGCTTGCATGGGGAGAGGCTAATGGCTTAAATTAAACAATATTTTTTTTTTAAAAAAAAAGAGCAAAAAAGAAAAAAGAAAAAAGAGAAGCTAAGGGAAGTCTCCATTTTGGAGGATAATTATACTAAACAACACAATAATAAATTATAAAATAAATAAATAAAACCCTAAAAGATTCCTGGGTTTTTTTGAAATTGATTGGAACATCAGCATCATCAACATGACAAAGCATTAAGACAAGGTATAAGAAGAGGAGGCAGCATTTTTGAGAGGCATTTTGGCATCATCTCCACCAGCCGATCCAAGCCCTTCTTCATCCACAAATAACTGATCATCATCATCCGTCTCCCTCAATCCTCCATGAACCACCACGACCACAACCCCAATGGGGAGAGCCACAATGATATTAACCTTGGCATTGGTAAGAAAAAGGGCAACAACTGTGACCAGCAACAACACCATCATCACCGTTCGATCATCGACTGCAGAGCCCGAAACCATCAACGGGTCATCACGTAGAAAGTACAGGAACAGCCATGCAAACATCATGATGATGAAGACAATCAATGAGACGGGGTGCCAGAGCAAGCTGAGGAAGAGAATGAACAGTACAACAATGGTGTAGTTCATGCGAAAGAATGCAAGGTTTGTCTTGATTCTTTGGAAACATTGGTTGAAGGTGGTGGGGAGGTTGAGAGCATGAGGTTGAATCATCTCCTTCCATGGTCTTCGTGTCGCCAGCCCCCCTTTGATCCTTTCTTTTGCAAGTGAAACATACTGTAGTTTTGATGATGTTGGTGCCTCTGATGGGATCGTTCCATACGTAGTCATTTTCCTGCAGTTATTTGCAGAGAGAGAGAGAGGCAATGCTAAAGGGAAGGGGAGTGAAGAACGTGTGTCCCGGGGGAGTTCTAATTTTGGGCAACAAAAAGCTGGTGCAAACCATTTTGGGTAAACTCTAATGGCTAATTCTGCACCAGGGAGTTCTAATTTTTGAGCAACAAAAAGCTCGTGCAAACCATTTTGGGTAAACTCTTACGGCTAATTCTGCACCAGGGAGTTCTAATTTTGAGCAACAAAAAACTCGTGCAAACCATTTTGGGTAAACTCTAATGGCTAATTCTGCACCAGGGAGTTCTAATTTTGAGCAACAAAAAGCTCGTGCAAACCATTTTGGGTAAACTCTTACGGCTAATTCTGCACCAGGGAGTTTTAATTTTGAGCAACAAAAAGCTCGTGCAAACCATTTTGGGTAAACTCTTATGGCTAATTCTGCACCAGAAAATCTAAGGTCCCGTTTGTTAAAATTTGTTTTCTATCTTTTTATTTTTTATTTTTAAATATTAATAAACAATTTAAACACAAAACGCTCCTAAAAAAACACAAATATAATTTTTACCTTTATGTCATATCATAATATTTGCCAAATAAAAACAAAAAACAACCCCCAAATTTTGTTTTATGTTTCTCAAAACAAAAACAAAAACATTAACACAAAACACTCAAAATTATTTTCACCTTTATGTTACGTAAAAACATTTTTTAAAACCAAAAACAGAAAACACCTCCCAACTAAAACACATTAACAAAAATGTTTACTATTAGGTATTAGGTTTTGGATTGATTATTGATCAAGTCGGTTTTGACCGAGTTAAACATCTTAGTAGATGGTATGGTGGATATTGAGGACAATGTGCGTGAATGCACTGAATGACCTTTATGCCAAAACAAACAAATAATGTAAGAACATGACTTAAACACTATCAAGTTACCATTGATTTTTGATTAATGTGTTTCACTAGTACATTTTGAGTCCCTAACAACATTTGTATTATCATTCTAAAAGAACCAATCAAGTTATAATTAAAACCCCTTAAAATCACTTTATAAACTTCAGTTTCACTTACTAAAGAATCAATTTTAGGACTTGAAACTCGTCAACATTTGTACAATCCATCCGCTCAATGTAGACAATCCATCTACCCAATGTAAAACTAGCTTTCTAAGGTATCACATATGGGCATCGAGATCTTTGTGTTAAGACTGAATAGTAGAAATTGTCTATTGCATTCAAGCACATTAATACACATAATTGTCATCATTCGACATGGTAAAAATTGCATCAGTATCCAGCTCGGGAAGGAGAGTACAAAAGAACAGGTAAGAGCTGCACTCAAAATCTCCACGGCTGTTCATATATTAGAAACCATTGTGGGATAGTTCCTTGGCTGCAAGCAGCTTCTCTTAGATGTGGAATAAATGAAAACCATAAATCATGAGTTGGTGATTGATAACAATTTTCAAAGAAAGGGAAAGCATCAAATGCAATTGCAGAAAAGGTGAATAAACCAAAAGAAAAACCTACCTTTCATGGATCAATCTTGAAGAAAAAGGAAAGGCAATTTTGGGGTTTAATATAAATCAGAAAATAACTATACCAGTCAGGAACAAAGTGAAATGGTAGAAACTCCCAACATAATTGTTTCTCAATAAAAAGCATCATCACATCTGGGTTTTTCTCCAATTTTTTCTCAAGCAACAGCAAATTCTTATTCACCCATCAAACCTTATCATTTGTACAATAAAATAAAAAGTAAAATGGCAGAAACTCTAACACTGTTCTCCAACTGGAGTTGTGCCTTTCACTGATCGGGTATAACGGCCTCGCCCTTCAGTATCTTCCAAGGTCCACCATAGAACTTTGGATTCATTAGAGGGACAGCTTCCCCAGGATGATCTTCCCAATACTTCTCCTGCACAATGTCACAAGGCACACTTCTTTGATTAGATCCTAGAAAATTTTGATGCTCCCAATTATTAACAATTATAGTAGAAATTTCTACAAATCTTAAAATGACAACAGTCTCACTTATTTAATGAAAAAATGAAGCCAACTCACTCATATTTATATTTCAAACTGATACTATAAAGAAATCTATTCAATGCCCATCTAGACCTCAATTATTATTCATGATGAGATTTGTGAAAAAGGATGATGAGACACAAATAGCAGCAATGATGACGTACTGACAGTAAACAAGATAATAACCAGGGGTAAAGTTTACTCCCCAATCTAGCAACAATGCCATCCCTCTAAGCTCCACATCGAATGCAATTTGGGTCGGTGTTCACCATTCAAGCATCTTAGCAACCAAAGATACAATAACAATCAAGTTTATGACACCCATGAGCAAAAGCAATTAAAAACATAAGCAACATCTTGAATGACCTCCCCACAAAATAAAATAAATTGTATTTGGAGGCTGGCCATGAAACTCAATCTGAAACTCACTTAATAAGCCATCTAGACCTCAATTATTATTCAGGATGAGATTTGTGAAAAAGGACGATGAGACACAAATAGCAACAATGATGACGTACTGACAGTAAACAAGATAATAACCAGGGGTAAAGTTTACTCCCCAATCTAGCAACAATGCCATCCCTCTAAGCTCCACATCTAATGCAATTTGGGTCGGTGTTCACCATTCAAGCGTCTTAGCAACCAAAGATACAATAACAATCAAGGCTCTAACACCCACGAGCAAAAGCAATAAAAAACATAAGCAACATTTTGAATGACCTCCCCACAACAACAAAATACAAATAGTTCCACTGAGCTCTATAAGTTCACAGTAGGTTTCAATATGTTAAAAAGAAACAAGTAGCCATATATTCTTTTCAAGCATTTGTTTGAACTCTAAGCACCCAGTCAGATTCCTATGCTCTATTTCCAAACTTGCCAAATTGAATAAAATTTCTACTTCCCTGATCAATAATTACTGAAATATTATTCCTCTAAATATAAATTTCTACTTGATGTGCACTATTGGATACGAACATTCAATTTCTTCCGCATCAAATTTAGACACTCAAACACAGCCGCACGCACACACATTTTGTTAGGCCGCATTAAAAAGAAACAGCATTGCAAAAATTTACTATACGAAGGAAAAATCTTTGGTATAACAAATCAAATATATATGACATAATAGAACAATGAAAAAAGAGACCTGGCAAAGTGTTTCCAGCAGTGAATGGTTTACCTTGTGGAGTTGCTCGGTGATGGCAGAACCAATGACCCCAGTATAGAAAGCAGCAATATAGATTGTGACCAGAGGTTTAAACGATTTGGGTCGCCTGTACGGATCGATCATGTCCCAAAGTATCGTCCTTTCCCACTTTGTGTACACGTAGTCTGCGTATTTCCTCCACAGATAGCTTGCCATTTCCACTAGATTTGCTTGGTTCTCTTGCTCTACTGCAAATTGGCATCCACATTTTTCTTTGTTATGACTAAAAAAACATTAAAACAATTTCTGTGTCTTGTATGTTGAATGCCCAAATGAGGATTTTGGTGATATGGAGTGGTTTTCAGCAAAATTGGAAGAAACCCAATTGAGAATGGACGGTTTTTTGAGCTTTGGCAAATGGCTTATGCCCAGTTTGATGAGATTCGAATAGTATGATCAACACAGAAACCAATATACCTAGTTTTTAGCCATACCAATGAATATGAAATCTTTGGACTGAAATTCTTACCTCGGATTTGAGCGGTATGCGTGCATATGTCTACTCACTTCAGCTGCAGAGTTTTCTTCATCTCTCTATCAGTCTCTCTGCGATTTTTTTCAGAAGCGAGAAACGAATATAAAGAAGAAGGTCCATAAAAGCCGACATGTTCAGACTGTTTTCGCAACGACACTCTGTTTATTGGGTCGAAAGGTTAATTTTCAATGTGGACTGAGGTTGTTTGGCAAATTGCAAGATAAAAAGGTGCGCTTTTTTAAACAAAATCGTGAAAAAAAATGTACTATTTTAAACGTCGAACATCAAATTTATATTTTTGAAATTTGTATTTTTATTCGAAATTGATATTATTTTTTTTTAAATAGCAATGTTTTGAAAATGCTAAACCAAATGGTCCTGGTATCATAGGTCTTAAAAAGTAATCAATTCTGATATATTGTTATAATTTGAGCTTAGTGTGATTTTAAGATTTTTATTTTATTTTTAATTTCAGGTATTGTAATATTTTGATAACCACCTAACAAAAGACTTCCAAAAATGGTTTTGCAACTTACAAAAAAAAAAAAAAAAAAAAAAAACTCACTCCAATCATACGAAAACCCATCAATCTAAACAAATGAGAAACTCAACTTGCAAACAGTTGGGTTGGACTTTAGAAATATTTTAAGTTAAAAAAAAAAATGATTATTGCCTGCAGATTTTTGCACGGTTAGACTGGATGATGGGTTCTTGCAAAATAAAAAAAAAGGTCAATGAGAAGACGCTCGCCCTTAAGGGATTGAAAATTTGAAACCTTCAATTCTTAAGACACCGCCCCTAGAGGTGGTCCTAAATAGTTGTATGATTCTTTGCTACATTGTGGACTAGTTTGATTGAGGGCCCTTGGTGATTCATGTCCCTATCAACTGAAAAAAAAAAAATTTATTAAAAAAAAAAAACACAATTTTTTGTATTATTAATTATGAAAATTTTCTAATTTTAGGATTTGAAAATTAGGGTTTCAAGGTTTTCGGGGTCCACGATTTAAGGTGAGAGCTTCGAGTTAAAGGTGTTGGATTTTCTAAAATTTTACCTTTTAAAGAATTTGTTTAGGTGGAAAAGAACTTGCACTCAGGTAAATAATTTCAAATGTAATGCCCAATACTTTTTTATTTAAAAAAAAAAAAATCACGGATGGAAAAAAAAAGGTCCATTATAAGACCTTTTTCTTTTTCCTATAGATGACATTGATTTTTTTTTATTTTTATGAGTTCGTCAGATTCCTTGTTTTGACTTCTTAGTTTGTATTTAGTGATAAAGTTTCTCCGACAATTATATATGGTTCTAGACATTTGATAGATAAGTCTCTAACCTTGGTTAACTTAAGGTTATTATCGAGTAGAAATTATATGTTTCCAATCAAATTAATAGTGCTCTCCCTGTAACCTTTTTTTCTCATTCAATTAAAAAAAAAAAAAGAATAATAGTTCTATGTCCATGTCCTACATGCATAATGCTTCTTTTTGGATAACAAAAAAAAGCTCCGTACATACGGCTAATCATAAGATTATACTATGTAACAACGTGCGACTAAAGCTTGAACACTTAAAAACTGTTCCTCACCCGAATACTAGGTTGTCAAGAGAATCGAACCTCGACACTTTTTCATTAGTTGAGTTTTGCTCCGCTTGCAGAATTTTTTTCTTTCTATGAAGCAAACGAAATGCATTGAAACAAAAGGAAGAACAAACAAAATTAGGGATGGATAGTTACATTTGTTGAAGGAAGAATTTTGTGTATAGACTAAAATCCAAAGCAGGGGAAAGACTGAATCAACATTCAGCCTGGTGCGGACATTGAGAATGACCTCAACGACAATCTGCATGCAGCAGAATTCAGTGTCCATGATCATGAGTGCCAACCCATTTGCAGTTGATTCCAGGGAAATAAATGGTGCTCCACCCTGGAACTTGGTAAATATGGTTTCAACAGCGTTTTCCCTTAATCACAGACCCTCTTTTCCAAAAGGCAAAAAGCTGCAAATCCAATTGTTGATCCAAGTGCCACACAGAAAATTTGCAGCTTATTATTCTCAACATAAACAATTTGAATATGAGTAGTCCTGTGATCAAGCATGGCAAACTTGGGAAAGAAAAACTATCACTTGCATAAATTCAGAACCTGCAAATTTCATTTTCACTGAGTTTAGAGGTACATATATAACGGCCAGATCACGAATGGCAAAGAATGTGGTAGGATACCAACTTCTGCATAGTATTTGTACAAAGGAAAACGCAAATATACAGAATATGAGTAGATAGATAGCTGACCCATGAGGTTCATTTGGTGTGCCTCATATGCAGCGATGTAAATTAACACCAAAATGCCTGAATTGAGGAAGCTCTACACTGATGTTGATTCTGCTGGTTTGTCCTTTGGAGCGCAGGAGGGTTCTAGTTTAAGATCTCCAACCCCCTTGGGTGGGCCAATGCTGCAACGGGCAGTGTTGTGTGTTTCAATAGCATCCTTTATCTTCTGAAACTGCAAATAGATTTAGGAGAATCAAGGGAATTTATCACATGAAAGATTTGGGCACTGATAAAGGGCTTCTTAATAATGACTAATAAAAGAGAACTGATCCTCTGCATTGCTTTCATGCTATACAATTCTAAAGATACTGAAAAGCATCCATTTCACGATTTATCTAGATAGTTATGCAACCACTTTAACTTATAAAAATAAAAAAAAAGTTATGCAATCACTATATACTACACTCGTAACCTTTCATAATTTTTATAAATTGGATCTACATGTTTCAGCCATTACCCATCAGAAACTTGATATGAGATTAATTCGATGATGGGAGTCCTAAAATATAAAATTTTATAAATGACAACCTGCATTTAATACACCAAGATACAGTTGGTAAGATGCTTTTACCTCACCCTTTTTCTTTCAAAGAGTATGTTTTATTTTCCAAGAAGAAAGTGAAATTTCCATGTAGTTCTCGTAGGATGCTCCCAATAAACCTTTGGAGAATTTTTTTTATGGGGGGTTGACATTGGTTTCAATAGAAGCAAGCTGCGATTGAAGTTAGAATACTTACCTTTGCAAGTGAACAAGAAAAGGATTCCAGTTGTCCGTCAGCTCCACGATAGAAGTGGAAATAAGGAAGCACCTTCACATTCATACTTTTACACATCGGCTTATTCTCATCAAAATTGATTTTCAGGAATAAAATTTCAGGGTGTTCTTCAGCTGTTCTGCGGAGCTGACAGATCCATTACAAAACAATATCAGGTCACAAACATCTCAAAACACCAGAAGTATTTCCAGAAACAGCATGAGAAATTGCTAATTATTATCCAGATTTTTCTCAAGATTCAATAGGAAATAGATCTAAAATTTTCCTCAAACAATAACTTATTTTATTAAAGGCTTCCTCTGAACCAGGGGAAAAAATATCATCTCCCTTCAGTACACCTTTGTGAGGTTTATATCTAGTTGTGCCTGAAAGCTGTTTTATCTCAGGAAAAATATCTCCCACAATATTATTCTGCAAGGGACTGAGGGCATTTGGGTGACCAAATTAATCCACCATGTCAATGTCTATACCAAGTTCACAAAAGTTACCTTCCTAATACATTTCGACTTTTGAGAAGAATAGTCAGTTGCATAGACACTATCCTAATTGAATTGCTTAATTCATTCAAGGACACCAAAACCATTGCAGTTCAAACCTACGAAAAACCACCAATTTCCATGGACATCCAAATTCGAATACACATATAACAAATTTCAGAATTGATGCTTCCTTTTACTATTTCTATTCGGGAGGGTGGAATATCATACTAAAAAGAAAAAGAGAGAACAAGAAACACATGCTGCCGACCACTAACACTTCTGAATTCTATACAGATAGTACCACAACCATGATTCTTTCATTTACATAGACTCCAAATGATACAGTTCAGGTAACTAAGAGTGATTTTGCATATCAGTGGCATGCCTGCAGTTTGGACTAATCTGATAAACCTCATACCTCATGCGATCATTAGTGTAAATAATATTCGACAAGATTAATTTAAGATATATAGCCAGTAGTTCACCAGCAATTCAACTCTAACATGCACAGAGATCCTGTGACATGCTGGATTCAGTATAATTTTGAAGACTAGAAGAAGTGAAAACATAATGCTATATTCATTTGATCCTTCAAGACCTGACAAGCACACTAACACAAGCGTTGGTCTCCAACATGGCAACCTCACAAAAGAATGACTTAAAAAAAAAAGCCTCAGTGCCAGTTTCACGGCCAAGATGCAATGTCCAGTTGAGCTTGACTTTGACAAGGCATAGAATGCAATGCAAACTTTTAAGTCCCCTTGTTCCACAACCCAAGACAAATCAACACATACCCAGCTGCATATTAGGTCCATTAAAAATGATCTGAGTCTTATATTCCCATATCAATGCTTCGATCAAGGGTAGAAAACCTGTCCTCGCCAATCAAAGAATATGTGTCACCTGAAGATTTAAGTACATAATATTGTACTCATAATTTCCATTAATTACTAACACATCATAGTTTCATGTATCATACTCTGGAATTATTTAAAAGTTGTTGGAAGCAGGATGCTTAGAATGTCAGTAGGAGCATATTTTTGTCAACATTGAAGGTTTGAGATAATCTCAAAAGAGAAGAATGCACTGATATAATGAACACTCAGTAGACTGATAACGGGAGTTACCTTAGGGAATAATGCCCGGCAAGAAGCGCACCAGGTTCCGTAAAATTCTACAATAACTAATCTATCTCCAGCATGACCTAGAGCACCCAAAAATTCTTGTGTAGAATGAATGTCAACCATATTTGGTGCATTCTTTTCCCACCATTTGGGTTGGTCAGTTTCAGCCACAGTTGCTTGAACCTGTAGTCAAGCATACAAAACAAACATTAGAAACCATAATTAAATTTTTTTAAAAAAAAAATTAACATAGTTCTATAGTAGGAAACTAACAAAAATATATAAACTTCAAAATAATGTCAAAGGAATCTTGAATTTTTTCTGCCCTGCTAATTGCTCTTGCCAGACTTGAGTAATTAATGAAACTGGCAGATACCAGAGGATCTTGTAATAAAAAGAAAGCAACAATGACGAATGTAACAATACTTTTCAAGGGACTACCAATTTGCAAGTTGAAGGCTTTTCAAGGGAAGGCAAACTGAAATTTTCCATGAACAGTATATCAAAGAACTTGCAAGTTCCATGAAATACCATTTATACATAATTCATGACAAGATTTTTTACAGAATTACACGTATGATAGATTTACAAGTTGCAATAAGTAACTGACTTTATAGACATAGATAAATACACACACACACACACACGCATCTATCAGCTAGCTTTTGCCAAGCTCTAGCTCACAATTCCTGTCCAGAAGGACCAGAAGTAAGCAAGCCTGCATCTTTGAGCTTGCCTCTCAGTGCCATGCAAGATATAAAAAGCATTTTAGAGGTAACAACGAGACTCAAGAAAATGGAAGTTGTTGGGTAGAAGATCATACAATTGTAACTTTAGAGAGGTAATGATTCTAACAACTGTGTCAGACTTTTGTGTTCATGGTATTTGCCAAAATTGATTACTACAGAAATTGCTATGCAAATAAGATAGGAAACCCACGAGGTGAAAATACCCACCCCCCTCCCCCCGCAAAAAAGACATGCAAATGACTGCAAATGGAACTCCTAATTGCAACACATTATATCATCATCAAACAAATTTAACAGATGGGTTTTCTTAAATTCCCTTTCATGTGCATAAAAAAGTAACAATTTTGCAATAATTACACAACTATTAATCAAAGCTCTAACTAACACCCAATTGAAATACAACATGGCACAATCCAACGATTCCAGCAAATGGGTCCTCGTAAATTCAATCAGTTCTGAAAAATAAATAAAAGAAAGGACAACTGTTCACCTTGAAAGAGCCCAACTGCTTTCTGGGTCTGAAAGCAGGGCGGGGAAACTCGCCGGCAGAAGAATACAAAAGGGGATAAACAACCCTCTTATCTGAGTTCTGAATGGGTGGGAGACCCGGTTGGAGACAATTCAAGGAGGACGCGAAGGAGGTGAGCAGAGGAGAAGAGAAACGCAGTGAATGGAATGAAAATCGAATAACATCTGCCATTTACAAAGAAAAAAGAAACAGAAAGCGAGAGACGGATAGAGAAGAGTTTTGAAATCAAACTCAAAAACAATTTTTAATTGGATTGAACTACTACATGAAGTCAAAGGCACACACGAGACGCCATGACAAATCTCTGGGGCTTTGCAGGTTTTTGTGCGTATAAACACTATCTCGTGGCCTCGTGTGTGCGCGCGTGTGAACGAGATATATGGTACCAAGGGAAAGCTTTCCACGATTATTTTGCTTGGATTTCTTTCTTTTTCGACAGCCTACCGTCTTTGTTAGTTTTGTAGCGGTTGGCCGGTTACCCACCCTGGTACTGCCCTGTTTGGATGCCACTTTTTTTTTAGGGATTTAACGTGTTTTCCTAATTAATAATGTTACAAAGTACAATATTCTCATTCCACCAGTATCACATAAAAGTAATCTTACATATTATATCTCAATCCACTTTTATTTTAGTGGACTAAGGCAGCAGAACTTATAGCCCTTTGATCAATTGTTGTAAAAAAAAAATAAATTAAAAGCTGATAAGTACTGTCACGTCAACTTAATGAGATGAGAGTATAGTATTTACATTTTTCATTTCACAAAGCTAACATGACAAATCTAATAGCCATTTGATCAATTTTGGTGTTTTTTTTTTTTTTTAAAAAAATATCTAATAACTACTAGATCTTACTATATCAGTTTTGCAGAATATTTATGAAATGTTTATCTGATATGTAGTACACCTTATAGCCAAGGGTTAGTTGGGAATGACATGTTAGTCTTGGTGGATGAATGTTGGATAAAATTATAATATTTAGGAGTGTAAAAGCCGTTATGATTAACAATTATTATCTAAAATTGTTAACCGCACTGTCTTAAACGGTTATCAGATTTTCATAACTGTAATCGCATTGCCTTAGATTGTTAGCCGTTATTCAAAACCCAAACCAAACTGCAAAACCGCTTTTCATGTATGGGTCTTTGTGGCCAATTTTAGTGTTTTGAGCCCTTTTTAGAGCTTATTTTATATGATTTTTGGATTGTTTTGAGCTTATTTTTTATTAAAAAGATGTATATTTAGGCATACTATGCGCACAGTAGCTACGCTATGGAGTTGTGAAGGAAGAATGGGAAGAAGAGGCTGAGCACGTATACGGAGAGAGAGGCCAGAGGTTATGTAAAGCGCAAAGACAAGCCTCAACACCTCTTCTTCTTCGACCACATTCGACTATTTCTTTCTTTCTTTTCTTTCTAATTGAACAACAAGAAAAACATCAAAGAAATTTATTTTATTTTGTTATTTTTTAGATTTTGTGTTTGTTACTCCACTAGAATGTTCCTAGAAAACGAAGTATGCAATTCCGTAATCTACCCGTTGGATTTGATGAATTTGAGATGTTGAGTTAGAATTGCTGATGATGGGTTGACTTTTTTATTAGATATATGTTTTTGATTATATATATATACAAGGGTAAATGGTTAGCGATTATTAACCATTTTTACCTACCCCTTTAACTCTTAACCGCACCAACTACCCTATCTAGCATTTCTCTTATGTGATATTTATAGAAAAATTAAGGTATGGTAAACTAAAAAAGGTAAACCAAACAAGATAGGAGATTGATGATAGGCCTAGAAGGAAACTAAATCATAACTAATCATGAAAATTTTTCTAACAATAGCCATTTGGAAAAAAAAAAATGGAAAGAATTTGAGCCATCCACATCAACCGCGTGCGCTGGCTCAACATTGATAAAGCCAGTCGCTTACATAATTATCTTTTATTTTAAGCAATCATTGACGATTGGAACATCTATTTTGTTAAAAAGTATTAACTTCCCTTAGTTTTATTTTCAGCATTGCTTTAAATCCAAGGTTATAGAAGATTGCAACCAAGGAAGATCCAAGATAGCTGCATCACAGCTTAAATATAAGCTCAGAAAAAAGGTTCGCACAAACCAATGCAAGAAATTAGCAACATGTAGAACATGTAATCTATGTAAATATATCAACAGAACCATTCTTTATGACCCTTGCTTGACATGTTGGCTTCCACCTATTCAACAAACTTATGACACAAAAGAAGTTTTAACAGGGCGTAACATTAATGGAAATGGCTTTGACAAGTAGCCAATAAGTTGACAACACATACTACTTGGTACGGCACGGGGCCAGGGGACATGACCCTATCAAAATTAGGCTTGGCTCCTCATTTATGCTTTGTCCCCAGTTCCATCCCTGCATACTACACTTGGTGCAAATTGAGTGCAAGAACTAGCATGGTCTCACCAGGAAATAATGAGTACAGGCACAACCAGAAAGGTCAACTCATATAAAAAATATTCAACTTTGGCCTTTTAACTGCAATTGCATACCAGTAGACCATAGTAACAAAAAGTTAAAACACCCATTAATTGGTTTAGTGCCAATAGGGATGTCTATCCACAATAGGAGTGCTATAATGTCCTCTAAATCAACCATGCTAATAGTTCCATATCATGATATGCAACTAAGAAGCAACCCTGATTCAGAGGCTAAAATGTCTTTGTTAGTAAGAAAAAATTTGCTGAAAGTGAAAAGGCAATGACCTGCAGTCCACATAACCTAGAATCAGATGTCAATCCATATTATGAAAATAAAACTCAGTCACAGATGTTTATCCAGTGCTTTGAATGATCAAATGTTACAGTCCAGGATCTAAGCAGATACCAAGGAGATCCTACAAATTAAAATCCACCAATTTTCTCCTTTTATCTACCATGAGAGGATGAACACAGTTATAAGACTACAAAGCTTAACTATAATCTGTCCTCTACTGATACCAGCACAAGCACACTATGACATGGTAAATTGCACGGATGAGTAAATGCAAATGGAGCTAAGGTTAACTTCGTAGACAGGCTTATTCAAATTATAGTTGTCACGAACGTCACCAAACAGCACTAATCAGGCAAATATTTTTTTCTTTTTTCATTTAGTTCTACAGCATGTACCTCAATCCACATCCATAGGACAAAAGAAGACATGCATTTTTTGGAACCCTTCTACAGCCAGCTAACTGAATTATTGCAAAGTTCTTTAGATTTAAACATCTGCAAACTTCAAGCAAATGAAAATAAATGCTCCAATCAGATACCAAATTCGCATCAAGAAGGTACGGAAAATGCGAAATGAGATACAGTTGTATATCCAAATGTTACTAACATTCTACATCAAGGAAATCCGTAATAGCACTACACAAAAATATAGTACATAATTTTTAATGCCATGTTCTGTTGTCACTTGGGCGGCTCCTAACTGAAAATCAGACCATAGCAAGTAGGTTGAATACCATTATTTATGAACAAAAAAGCAGCTCGTGGGTTTCTAGGACAACTGATACTGTTACCTTTGGATGCTATTCATAACCATCCATCTTTGTGACCACATAATCCCATTGCTTCATGTTAGAAAAAATATTGCCGACGACTGGTCCAACCTTGGGATTTAGTAGCTGCCTCCACTCAATAAATGTTAACCTTGGGATTTAGGGACTAGGCAAAAGAATAGACTTTTGAAACGCTGCAGATCCATTATTGAGAGCACCCTGAATCTGGAGAATCGAAGTGACCAAGTTATATATCTGAATGTTCTCAAAAGATGGAACTTTCCGTCCCCTTGCAAACTGAGGACCATGGCCAATGAAAATGGTCCTCATGGAGAAAACTGCATTGTCATAGCCATGTGCTCCACCGCATTCTTTCCGACTTGTTCTCTTCTGCTCCACCTTAAACCCCTCTTCTATCAACCCTATTACCTGTGGAATCCGATCACTGGCCACATAGTGAAGCCTACCAGGCAGCTCCTCCTTGAGATAGACTCTCAAATTCTTCCCATTATCAACCTTCCCCGACTTCAATCCTTCATTCATCTTTGCAACAACATCCGCTGGCTTAACATCCGAAGGCGGACGAATAGCCAGCAATGGTGAATGGGAGAGGACCCAATCAGCCGGAATCTCAATCCAAGGACTCAAATCATCTAGAAAAATCAGCTTCTTATCACACGTACCAACCATCCCATGATCACCTACCATAATTATACTAACATCTTCAAAAATCCCTCTTTTTTCTAAACCTTCAATCAGCCTTCCAATCATCCTATCAATCCTAGCAACAGCTTCAGTTATCTCCGGATCATCGGGCCCCACCTGGTGACCCTGATGATCCGGGTCCTCAAAATACAGTGTCATAAAGTTGGGAATTTCACTACCAGGCAGATCAAAATAACTTAAAACGGTATCAACCCGTTCCTCAAAAGGAACCGAGCCATTATAATTCATACAAAATTTAGCAGGACAAGTCCAAGAACCTTTCTTTACCTCAGAACCAGGCCAGAAATACGTGGCAGCCTTCAACCCATTATTGACGACGGTCTCCCACAGAGGTTCACCCAACCACCACTTAGGCTCGTGGCTCCCCATCGTAAAAGCCTCACCGGTGTGTGGATCCAAGAAATGATTGTTAATTATACCATGAAAAGCGGGATAAAGACCAGTAACAATGGAATAATGGTTAGGAAAAGTCAAGGTCGGGAAAACCGGGATCAAACCCGTCTCGGCCTCGGTCCCGTTACTGATTAAGCGACCGATATTCGGCGTGGGAGTCTTGAATTGGTACCCAAATCGAAACCCATCTGAGGAAATCAGCAAAACCACAGGATGTTGGAGCTTAGTGAGCGGACGGGCTTGAGATTCGAGGGAAGAGGAGGCGTGTGAGGTGGCAGGTGTAGAGGAGGAGGAGGAGGAGGAGGAGGAGAAGAAGAGGAAAGCGAAGGCAGTGGCGGCGGAGAGAGCAATGCAGGTGATGAGGAGGAGGGAGATAAAAAGGATGGTGGTTTTGGTGGGTTTGTGAGGTGGGTCTGTTGGTAAAGAAGGAGAGGAAGAGTCGGTGTTGAAAGAGAGCAGCGCCATGGATGGGTTCGATGGGTCTTCTTCTTGGGTTGGTGTAGGCTTTGTTGGAGCTAAGATGGACAGAGAATCAGAACCCATGCCCCAAAAATTGGTCTTTCTCTTCCAAATCTTCTGGTTTTTTCCAGCTTGATGTGAAGGAAACTCAAGGTTCTGAGATGCGTGCTCTGTTCGTGTATGTAGAGACCCAGAGAGAGAGATGAGAGAGAGATTGGAGTGAGATGCAAGGGAGGGTTTGGTTTGGTCTGGTTTGGCTGCTTGATTGTTGCAAGGTTGCTATCTCGTATGGGTAACTTCCATTGAATAATGCGAGTGGACTAGTTGAGTTGGAAACAAAAGGTGGGTGTTAGGAGAGACACAGAGAGATATTCTTAGCATAAGTGTCATTTCTTGAATAATGGTACCTTTTCTTTTCTTCTTTTATTTTTTTATTTTTTTAGTGGAGTGCAATGGTATTTCATTTATCACGTCGATCTCATATAAATTGATGTGACATGTTTTTTTTTTTTTTTGATAAAAAAAAAAGTTATGAAAAATAAATGTAATAAATTGATGTATTTCTTTTAGAATTTGACTCAAGTATCGTAAAAAAAAAATTAGAGTATCTATAGTTTTTCAATAATTCAGATTTAATATAAAGTTTTTAATGCAAGAGAGAGTATAATTAAATTTATACCTTTAAAAAATTACAATAAAGGTATTGTAGTTTTTTTGTATTTTTTTACCAAATCCTTACTCTTAGTTCATCCATGAGGAACAAGATTTTTTTAATTTTAAATAAAATAAATAATTTTTTTTGTCAGAATTTAAAGTTGTATTTAATTTTATATATGAAGTCAATGTTAATATAGAGAAAATCCATGTCTCTTAGTAATAGGGTTTACATTAATTTCATATCAATTAATATAACGTGTTTTAATTAATTTATTATATCATTTACTTAAAAATATACATATATATAAAAAAAAAATTCACTTAAAATATGTGACATTAGCAACATAAAACGATGGGAAAGTCTTCATTGGAATGTAGCATTACTATTGAATAGATCGACTTGAGCAAAAGTTTGGTGGATATGCAGGAATACCGCCTCAGCAAATGGAACGTCGGCGTTTTGCCATTAAATTCCGTACAGCCGTTTACCATTTCGCGGAATTCATTTATAGCGGCGGCGAGTATTAATCTTTTTACAGCTACACAAACCACCTTAATACCTATTCTCCTGGGAAGATCTTTGCTATACTATCCGTTAGGGTTTTTGTTGGATCATCAACTTTGAAGAACTGAGCATGGAAGAGGCATACAGACAAATCACAGAGTACCTGAACACCTTCTCCGACGCCGTTTCGTCCCAGGATGGCGCTTCCCTCAGCCCCCTCCTCTCCCTCTCCTCCAACCACCCCGCCCTCCTCTCTCTCGCCGACTCTCTCATTCTCTTCCAGGTCCTCCCTCTCTCTCACTCTATGTGTGTGTGTGTGTGTGTGTGTGTGTTTGTGTTTATTGAAGAATTAGGGTTTTTATGTTTTGTGAAATTGTTGTTGCAGGACGCGAGTAGAGTGTTCAAGCAGTCCGAGAAGTACTCTCAGTATAGCGAAATCCTCACCCATCTATTTCGCTCTCTGCAAAATTACCGACTCGGAAACCTCGTTGATGCCTATCAAGCCTTCGAAAAATCTGCCAAGTAAGTTTTCCGCCAAAATCCATTTCACTCTCAGTCACTCAAATTTCGTTTAGGTTTTGGGGAATGGTTTTGATCGATGAAATTTTGAATTGAATGCAGTGCTTTCATTCAGGAGTTTCGGAATTGGGAATCGGCGTCAGCCTGGGCTTTGGAGGCTCTGTATGTGCTCGCTTACGAAATTAGGATCCTTGCAGAGAGAGTAAGATATTCTTTTTAAAAAAAGACAAATTTTGTTAGCTTGTAGTTATGTGGTTCTGTTTGAAATTGTGTGTTTTGGGTAGAGCTAAAATAAGAGTCTTGTGTTTTGTAGGCTGACAGGGAATTGGCTTTGAATGGGAAAGCTCCGGAGAAGTTGAAGGCTGCCGGCTCGTTCCTAATGAAAGTGTTTGGGGTTCTTGCGGTATGATTTTCTTTTCAAAATCTCTTAACGTATTCCATAAGATGAGAAATAATTGTTATTGTTCTGAAACTTTTTAACTTGTCTACTTGTTTCATTACTATGCGCGTTCCATTGATTATTGATAATAGATAGTTGGTGTCCGTTTGGTTTAGTGGTTTCAAATATGTTTTTTGAAAAAAATAGCGATTTCAAGATGAGATTTTTAAAAACCTAGTTAAGAATTTGATAAAATCTATAAAAGAGTGTGTTTGCACTCATATCTATGTTTGAAAATCATACGTTTTTAAAAATGCACCCCATTGCCTATCGTGTCACATTTTCAAATGCACTCCCAAACACACTTTCTGCGATTTTGTTTAAAAACACGTTTGGCCTGTGAAATCGCGGGTCCAATCGAACTCTTAGTATTATATGTTGCTCTTTTCCATGGGTAAACTATGATTAGGACTTAGGAAGGAAGTCAACATTATGTTTTCAATCTGCAACTCTATAAAGTTGTTTAGACTTAAAGAAATTCACAAAATAATATGTATCTTTTTGGTTTTATTAGTTTGGTTTCCTCTAATTCTTTGAAAGGATGTGTATATTGTAGGGAAAAGGCCCAAAACGTGTTGGAGCATTATATGTGACTTGCCAGTTGTTCAAAGTTTACTTCAAGGTGATATTTTTGCTTCTTTCTTTTTTCAGCTTAGTTTGTTGTTCCCTTGGTGTTTGGTTCTATCTTCTGATTTGTTTTTGGTAGCATGGCGAGTTAAAATTTAATTAATGAGGCTTTATTTTGAGTTCATGGCTAGTAATGCTATATTAAGACCTCAAGAAAAGAGAATGTGAAAGATATGCATGATTTAACTATTAAAGATGTCTTGACTCTTCTTGAGTGCTGAAGGAAGAACAAGTTAGCTGAGCTACACAACAATAACCTTTTTTTCATTACTTTGCAGCTTGGTACAGTTCACCTTTGCCGCAGTGTGATAAGAAGCATTGAAACTGCTCGTATATTTGATTTTGAGGAATTTCCTAAAAGAGACAAGGTTAGAGTTTAATTTTGGTTGCAAAACAAATGCAGTTACTTTCTCACAATGTTGGTCTCAAGTTGCAACTATTTGCTGCTAAGAATCTTTGACTATTATGGTATTCTATTCAGGTCACCTACATGTATTATACAGGTCGTCTGGAAGTGTTCAATGAAAATTTCCCTTCAGTAAGTGGATTAAACTCCTCTTAAGTTTATGACATGAAGTTTTATGTTTAGACGTCACTTGATATAGTTAATGAGATTAGTAAGAATATTAATTGATTTCTTGGGATCAAACAAAATCTTCAAAAAACAAAAACAACGAATGCACATGGTGCAACAGGATGCAACCACAGTTTGGAGACCCAATGTGTGTATGTGTGTGTGTCTATATATATACATAGACAATAAGAGAGAAGCTTCAATGTGCAGTTGGTGCTTTTTCTAGAAAGTTGACATAAAGCAAGGAACACTTAATTAGGCATCTTTCTGACACCTAATTAAGTGTTCCTTGCTTTATGTCAACTCTCTACAAGTGCACATTGAAAATCTGTTATGATGTCAGCTTGAATGGGGCTGCTTACTAGTTATGATGTTTGATCTCATTGGATCAATTGTCCTTGCACCTTGTGAATTAGACTCATTTCTGTGCATGCAAATTTTCTGAAATTAAGGTCTACTATTCACATAGTCTACTTTTCTGAACTGGCAGGCTGATCACAAATTGTCATATGCCTTACTGCATTGCAACCCTCGCAGGGAAGCAAATATAAGGTTTGGTTCTGGATGCTTTCTGCATATGATTTATATTAAGTGTTGTATACATACATACATGCATGCATACATACATACATACATACAAGATACCTGTTTTAGGATTTATGATTGGCAAATTACTCATGAGTATTCTTTGTAACTTTAGAAAGTTCACTGATTACGAAGATTAGTAAAATTGGGAAAGACAACATTGAAATTAAGAACTCGTAGTGGTTCAATAGCTTCGAAATTATGACCAAGATGATGGCAATTTAGAAAAGAACATAGTGCATCCACGATCACTGTATCTCTTTTCCTGAAAAATGATGGCGTTAATTGAACTTTAAATGGGCTGGTATATCTTAGAGAGATATTTTTACTTGATTATGTCTCTTTTCAAGATGCAAAATCACCGGAATTAAAATGATTTGCTGTTTGAACTGCTGTTGTTTTCAAGTATATGCTTTCGCTGTGGAACATCTTGGCATTTAATAGTCTTGGATAATATAAAAGTCAAGCATGAGATTTGCAAGAATATAATTTTCTTTGTGATTGCATCCCTTACATTTTCTTTGTGTCCATTGGAATAGGATGATACTGAAATATCTGATACCTGTGAAGCTTTCAATGGGCATCTTACCTAAAGATTGGCTCCTTGAGAAGTATAACCTGGTTGAGGTATGGCATGCTTAGACTTTTTTTTTAAAACAATTCTATGAGACATTTTTTAATGCTCGGTTGTTTGTTCCAGTAGACATGAGGTATTTTGGTGTTGCCTAGTTTTGTCATATGTCTAATGAGTAATAACAACATTGACCAGTTATGTTTTCTAGAGAAAGAACTAAATTAAAGGAGCCATTCTGTCCATGTACTTGTTTGAATTAGTAGTTTGAACTTGGATTAACAAGCTTTTAAATGTCTTACAAGCATCCATGTGCCTAAAGCTTTTGTGATTGGGTTTTACATATCTAATAAACATTGTTTTTACTTTCACAGTACAGGGATGTTGTGCAAGCTCTAAAAAGGGGAGATCTCCGGCTTCTTCGCCATGCTCTTCAAGAGCATGAAGACCGGTATGTTTGCTTTCATTTTTTCCAATTTGGAGAATTGGTGCATAGAAAAACTCTCTTGACAGTTAAAACTGAGTTCTTTATTTTACCAGTTTCTTAAGATCAGGTGTATATCTTGTCCTAGAGAAGCTAGAACTCCAAGTTTATCAAAGATTGGTAAAGAAAATGTAAGTTCCCGTCTCACGTACATATACTTCTGAATTGATTTTAGCGTTAGTTGGAAGATTTGTTCATGATTACAACATGCTTCTCGTGCAGTTACATCATCCAAAAGCAGAAGGACCCTACCAAAGCTCACCAGGTGAAGTTGGAAGTAATTGTTAAAGCATTGAAATGGCTTGAGATGGACATGGATGTGGATGAGGTACTTATTTCTCCATTCACTGACTCTCTCTCTAGCTGGTTGTTTTTCTTGGTAGGAAATCTTATCAGATATCTGTTGGAATTTGTAGGTGGAATGTATAATGGCCATACTAATATACAAGAATCTTGTGAAAGGGTACTTTGCTCACAAGAGCAAAGTGGTGGTTTTAAGCAAGCAAGATCCTTTCCCTAAATTAAATGGAAAGCCCATCGAGTCATAGTACCAGAGCAAATGTTATTTTATGCCTAAAAAAATATTCTATCTTGAAGGCAATAAGCATGGTAGTTTTATTTGTTTACCATGTGGTTTCTGTTATATTTGGTGTAAAGTTGCTTAAGGATATTCTCTCTTTGAGGGCGATAGGGATGGTAGTTTCATTTGTTTAGCCATGTGGCTTCCATTGTATTTGATGTAACATAGTTGATAAATTTTCCCCCTGCCCTTTGTATTCACTTACTGACATTCTGAGTTGATAGTATTCACTAATTCTGATAATGTGAATTTTTGACGGCCCAAATTTTCTAGATATATATTTGATTATTCAGTGAAACTTTTATAATTCTCTTGTTAACAACTTAAATTATTGTCCAATATATTTGGCCTAATCTTCTGCTCTTGCTTTCTTAGAGCAAACTACCAACTCTCGAAAAAAGGCATTTTGTGTAAAGATAACTGCTTCTGTCCTCCTGTTGTATTCCCTAGGGATAAGAATCTCGTCATTTTAAGTGAAATAGAAACTAGTCAACTTCATGATTAAAATTTTATTTTGTATATTTAACAGTATATATGATGTCATGTCATTTAAAATTTAAAATTTAATTTTAAATGACATGATATTATATACATTATTAACAACATTCATCATGTACACCGTCATGTTGAGCAACTTTCACTTGCAAGAAGAAAACTATCCTTCAAGAAATAAAAAAAGGCTTGATATCTCTCACCATTCTAGCCAATAAAAATATTCCACATGACACGGGAGTTATTGAAGCAACCGAGTTTTGACGGTTAATTTCGAAACCTCATCTCTTTTTCACTCTCCAAGTACTTTGTTTTGTCTTCAAGTTTTAAGGTCATTTAAATGGTACTGTTCTAATTTTGCTCGTTGTTTTGCTTCTTCCCCCCCCCCCCCCCCCCTATATTTTTCAAAGTCAAATTACTAGGCAGATTGTGGATAAACCCAGATCTTTCAATACATTTTTGTTAGCGGTAATGGGTAACCTACAGTTTATATTTGTGACTGCCAGTTTCTCTATTACAACAAGATGAGAAGAGTTCCTCAAAACATGTCAGACAATCCATGCTAAATAGCTGGCTATGACAAGTACTTTAAAACTTGCATGGCCTTTCGCAATTTCCCATCCATCTGACAAGTGACAAGTACTTTAAAACTTACAAAATTGAAGCAACTCGAGGTTTCTCAAAACTTTTGGGACAACCTATAAATCTTATCACAAGTATGGAACAACACCCACCCAAAAAGAAAAAAGAAAAAAAAAAAGATTCAGAAAAAAAAATATAATACCCTTGATTCTTAATTGATTCAAGATGTGTGCATCAGGTCAACGGCTGATGCCTGCAATCACAGCAATGCTACTTGTGCTGGATATTTTGCAATGAACATTTGCGAGATTCAAGCACCATCTGAGGGGAGGGTATTCTGTATGTTTGAAGGCATCAGGACGTTAAAACCATCTGCTGCAGTAGAAACGATCATTCCTGGAATCTGAGCATGCCAATGGAGTTCTTTCAAGTCTTTCTGACCCTGTTTAAAGCCAAAGCAATGTTGAGTTAACATGCTGAACTAGTAAGGAAATTTCAAGATGAATCATCTCACTAAGAGGAAAGTTTGAAAAGAAGAGGCAAGGGATCACCTGATGAACAAACAAAAGTTGTGGAGGTAGATCTTCAGGGGCATTTACTTGCTCTTTTGTTTGAGCTCTGAACTCTGCCTCCTCTTCCTCATCCTTTTCTAATGAAAGGTCCCATATTCTAGTCAAGGAAGCCAAACATAGCATAAGCCTACAAACTTCCATTCAAAGAAAAAGAATAGAAAAACTAAAAACTTATGTTTGGATGAACCCTCAGTCCTTCATGTTAACTTACGTTAGCTGATTGTCAGATGATGAAACAGCCAAAGTGGAGGCTTCGTGTTGACTCCATTCAATGGCTGTGATAGGGTGTTTATGGTATTCGAAATGTGCTACTACAGAATCCCCTTCCTGCCCACAGTAAAAGTCTCATTTAACATCAGCATTATCAACATCAAAAGACCCATTTTATCAACCTATTATCCTTCTTTGGTAGAATATAACCTTGCAGTCAAATGAATAAAACAAACAACTTCACATGTATATACCCTTTTTCCTCCACTTCAAGATGATGTAAAACAAACACCAAGAGAGAGAGAGAGAGAGAGAGCAACCATTTCTATGACTCCAAAATATAAACATGGTATGTACAAATATACATAAATACACAAATGCATACATGTATAATATAAATGTGTCTATATGTAAAGGGAACATTAAACAAGAGGAAAAAAAATATGCAAATTTTGCTGAAAAAATTGAGCCCAAAAGATGGAATGATATAAAACAAAAACAAAAGGAAAAACTTCACTTACTCCTCCGATGTATAAGCATTTGCAATCATACCCTTGAAATTCAAAATTTTGCAATGTCGGTATCCTATATTTTAGCTTCTTTTAATTACACCCCTACCGTCAGGGTTTAAAGTTAAATCAAACAGTAAATAGGTGAAATGTCCCTTATACCCTGTAAAACTTATAAAAATACAAAATTATCCTAATTAAATAATTTCTTTTTAAAAAAAAAAAACATGGAACCCACAGCTGGTCATGAGTCGGTCTTGGCCAACCCGTGCGTTAGCCAGAGCCAGACATTGCAATTATTTTTTTAAACAAGGGTATTTTGACGTCCTCCGTTATAATTTAACAAAAAATCCTAATCATGGGGTGTAATTAAAATGGGCTAAAAAATGGGATACCCCCACCCCCAACCCCCCGCCCCCACCAAAAAAAAACAAAAAGCATTAACTTCAATTATAGCTGAAGATTGCAACACAAAGCAGGATGAGGGAAGAAAAAATAAAGAGCACTAAGGTATGCAGGGAAACAGAATAAAAAAACAAAGTGACGCATCAACATGGCCAGCTTTATCAAGACTTAAAAAGCCCCACTGAGGAATGTGCCTTTGACAGATCTGAATGTATACATGTAGCAATACAATTTATACAATAGATGTAGAAGAATGAGCAATTGAAGTTATTACAGATGGGGCACATGAAAAAGCAATAAGATTGAGGATGTAACCACTAAGAAGGGTCCTTACTCTGAGAATTTATCAAAGATCACATATTTTCTCAAAAAATAAATATATGATACAATATCTTAGATCAGACAAGGGATACCTTAAGCAATCTGAGATCGCGAATAGAAAATGTGCCATCATCACATCCAGATGCCAACATACAGCTAGCCAGCCTAATAAGATCAAGGAAGTGCCAAAAGAGGTCAATACATAAAATATGATACATGCAAGGATTTCCAAATAGAGGAAAACCAGAACTATTAGACACCTGTTCCATGAAATGACATTCACATCTGCATTATGTGCCTTAAAAGATGTTGCTGCTGACTTCCCTAAACGTGTATCCCAAATTGCAATAGTCCCATCCACAGAACAAGAGGCGAACACATTGGGTTCTGTAGGGCTCCACTGCACGGAAAAGTTGGAACAAGTATGGTTGCAGGATTGAATAGATAAAGGAAAATCGTTCAGATTGAATCATAAGTTTTAACAATATATAGTTGAAATCCAAACAGATCAATTATCAATTCACAGGTTGAATACATACTTGTAGATCTTCGACACTCCCAGCATGACCAATAAACGGAGTAGTATCAACATTCCATGTTGCACCAGATGTAGGCTCCCACAAATGAATAAAACTCTTGCAGTCCCCTTCAGACGTGAAGAACATCATCAAAGCATTGGACCATTTTACACGTTAAGAAACTAGCAATTGAAGTTCCTTTAGGGAGAAAAAAAATACATAAACAAATACAAAAATAAGAATAAAATAAAATACTGTTAACTGTACCAGATACAAGCCTTCCTGGGACAAGAGGATTCCAGTCTATAGCAAAGCCTTCATCTTTGTGCTTAAACTTAACTAGTGGAGTTTGATTGAAAACTGAAGAAGCTCCCTGAGCACCTTGTGTTTCTGATTCCACTAAAGCACTCAAATGGGAGCTGAAGTCCCATATCTGCATTATACATTATCCATTCTTATGAAAAACAAAATTTCACCAATCCAATTTTCAAGTTCATATAATACATGTATTAATAATGTTTTTTTTTTTTTTGATAAGTAAGTTTATTAAAAGCGTAAGGCACCCCAAAGTACACAGGCAGTATACAAACGAGGCACAAACGCCAAACCCTAAGAACCCAAAAACCCACAAGCCCAACAACCCAAAGCCCAAACCATACAAGCAGGAATCCAACGAGTCCTAAACCCAAAGCCCAAACCCACATGTAGGACCCTCGAGCCCAAAACCCGAGGCCCAAACCTACAAGCAGGAAACCCTCGAGCCCAAAACCCGCTGCCCAAACCCACAAGCAGGCGCAAATACCCGAAAACCCACAAGCCCGAAAACCCAAAGCCCAACCCAAACCCAACAATTACGAAAACCCTGAAAAAACCCAAAAATTACAAAAAAAAAAAAAACCCTCAAAATTACAGCTTCCTAAACTTCTATAACTCTCACTAAACTATTTTGCCATATCTTGAATACTTCTTCCATCCCAAAATAAATGTTTTGGTTTGAAAAGACAAGATTATTAACAAAGATATAGAATATAGTGGTCATACTAAAACACTCTTTACTTTATCTTAGAGGCGGCAAGACTTTTAATATCATCTTGTTTACAAAAAAAAAAAGGAGGAAACTAAAGGAAATTAAAATAAAAACTTTCACTTTCAGAAAATAGACATGTATTTTGGGAAGTTCTAGAAAGAGAAGTAAAACATTTGAATTTGGGATGGAGGGAGTATATTTTTTGGTCATTGACTCATATATTGCTATTCCTTGCTTTCTGAGGCACTAATGTCACTCATAATTGTATATTACTGAAAATGAATACCCAGTTTATTTCCCAGACACTATTTTATAAATAAATTTATAATGACCTATTCACATTAATGTGCATACATGCATATTATAAACAGAAGTTCTTTATTGAGTATCTAGTTCATCAGTTTCTAACCATAACTTATACATTTTCTTTAATTAGCATCTTTCTTTTGAGAAGGGGGGAGAAAGGGAGAAGCCAATGAGCTTTAACTCAAATGGTACATCATCCCATTCTAGCAAGGTGTAGGGTAAGGTCATGGGTTTAAGTCCCATCGGGTGCGTGTTGAAAAGACAAGATTATTAACAAAGATGTAAGAATACAGTGGTCTTACTAAAACGTTCTTTACTTTATATTAGAGGTGGCATGACTTTTAATATCATCTTGTTTACCAAAAAAAAAAAAAAGGAGAGGAAACTATAGGAAATTAAAGTAAAAACTTTCACTTTCAAAAAATACACATGTATTTTGGGAAGTCCTAAAAAGAGAAGTAAAACATTTGAATTTGGGATGTAAGGTGTATCTTTTTTGGTCACTGACAGATACATTGCTATTCCTTGCTTTCTGAGGCACCAATGTCACTTATAATTGTAGATTACTAAAAATGAATACCCAGTTTATTTCCCAAACACTATTTTAAAAATAAAGTTATAATGACTATTTACATAAATGTGCACACATGCATATTATAAACAGAAGTTCTTTATTGAGTATCTAATTCATCTGATTCTAACCATAACTTATACATTTTCTTTAATTTGCATTTTTCTTTTGAGAAGGGGGGAGAAAGGGAGGAGCCAATGAAATGGTACTTTCTCCCTTTGTAGCAAGGTGGAGGGTGAGGTTGTGGGTTCAAGTTTCATCGGGTGCATGTGTAACTTACCAATAAAAAGATACAGTGGGGCCCGCCGCCTCACGCCGTCGGGCCGGGCGGGGGGGGGGGGGGAAAGGGATTATGTTTGTAATTTCCAACCTTAAACAACAATGTGAATATGCAATGCAAACTACCAAAAATAAAAAAATTCATACCATAAACCTGAGATTCCAGAATCTGAAGTTTTATTGTCACAATCCATGATGTCTTATGCTATATTGACAGAAAATCGAAAAAACAAAATACCCAAACAGGTATGCAAATCATGAAGAAACCCACAATACATGGACATGAAATATTACCTGCACATGACCAGCATCTTCCCAAGATGCACATATGTGGGGATTTTGTGCCATAGCACGTATCCGATTAATACATCCTTCATGAGCTACCTTGCGCAACTGTAAAGACAAACAAGATAAACCAAAAGCCTCAATAGATTAGGTAAAGAACAGGCAGCACAGATAAAAGTCAGTCATGAAATCAACAAAATGTCAAAAGAAACAAGACATTGCCTGCAAAATTGGAGTCCCAGATCCCTGAAGCTCCTCTTCTTCACTATCTTCATCACTATCACTACCCTCACTCTCCATATCAGAGTTATCAGCTGCAGGTTTGGAAGGCACTAGCTCGCGTCTTTTCCCAGTGATGTTAGATACTTTAAATATTCCAATAGAGTTCCACGAAGCTTTCTCAGCCTGCAGAACAAGAACAGTGATGTCAAGATGGTATGGGTAAAATGAGACAAAAAAAAAATCAAAGGAATAAAACACAAGGTCAAACAAACATATATGCGCCTGTCCCAAATATTCAGAAAAAATTGAATTCTCATTTTTCTTCCTCTGAAAACAAAAGGTTGCCCATGTCTGATATGCATAAAAATCACATTTTGATCCTATGATATTCTTGGAAAATCTGTATGCAATATTGGAGTAACAAAATCCTTATGTTTCTCAAGGAAAAATGTAAAAATCCCGATGCACCGATAAATTGGACAGCCCAAGCATACATTTCCATATGTGGATGATTACACTGAAAATATATTTATGTTCACTCTGTAACCATACATAAAGGCTTTAAGATATAAAGCTCACCTGAGTCCCTGCGACGAAATACACTGTGTGTGGGAACTCCGTTCGAACCAAACCCAGTGTATCACGTAAAATATCAAAGCTGTCAAAAAAAATTGGTTTTAACAGCAAATGGGACTTCTTAAACGAATGAAATAAACAAGTTTAAAATTAAAAAAAAATGCTTCCTATCTACCCACAAAACCTAAGCCAATGACCTTTATTAGCCTAATTGGAGAGGAAGTTTAATTGAACCCAAAAATGAAAACATCAATATTTAAAAAGAATTCAAATTCTTTTCACTTCCTGCAATTAGTAAGCAATCAAACAAAGCCTCAAGGTACGAAAACAATGTCTGGATTAATCCCAGCAAATCAAATATAAACCTACCCTCTGAAATTGAATCTGATTTTTTTTAATAAGTAATTCAATTTCATTAAAAAGGGAGTGCAACCCTAGTTAACAGGAAGTATACAAAAGAGATCCTAATAGGGATAAAAAATAAAAATAAAAATAAAATCTAATTATAATAGCAAATAGTAAGTCATTAAAATTTTCATATCAAGACCAAAAAACAACAACAAAAAAATTCCTCAACCCACCAGAAACCAACAAAAAGACCACGTTTTTATGTTTATATAAACTTGGGTTCCAATTGACACTTTCTGGGTTCCCCAATTTATCAAAAACCCACTATCCAAAATTCCAAAGTCCCAACCTCTTCCCTTTACTTTCCCGGAAACCAAACAGAAAACAAAGAGAATTCACAGCACCTGAGACAGGGCCACCCAATATGGAAGGCGTGGAGAGAATTGTAGGCAGAAGGGTCACACTGAAGCTCCTCGTCTTCCTCCAATTTGTCCACACCCGGTTGCCACACCTTCGCCGGAATGGAAGGTCCCGAAGAAGACGAAGACCCATCTCCTTTATTCGGGCCCTGCACCAAAAAAAAAATCAGATGGTTGTGAAAAAAAAAAGAAAGGAAAAACCCTAAATTAATTGAAATAACTGACAGACTAACGGTCAAGAAAGGGACTTGGAACCTTGTTCTTTCTCTTGGCTTTCTTAGGGTTTTTGATGCTGCGAACCATTTTTGGGTCTTTGAGGTTTGAGCGACACAGTGGAACGAGGGTTTTTGTTTGAGCTAGGGTTTTAGTGTCCCACGTCAGATATTGACACGTTTCACCCTAACAAAAAAAATATAAATATATAAAATTTAAAATAATAATAATATTTTTTTAAAAAAAAAAAAGAAGAAGAAGAAGAAGAAGCTGGAAGAGGAAATGGGGGGTGGCCGAACCACCCCCTTCTCAGCGAATATTCTCTCACAAGTTCGGCCCGAGTCTCACAATGCCGCTAGTTCGTACAGTCTAGGGTTTTAGCGTTCGATCATCGATCGCCACCACCATGTACCGAGTCGCAGCCTCGCGCCTCAGGGATCTCGAGGTCAGTCCCAGCTTCTCTTCTCAGTCCTGAGTGAGAAAAAACCCTAAGCCTAACTCTTTGGATGTGATTTCGCGGTCATAGTCACATTCATACACATACCGGAAAAATCTCAGATTGATGCTGCGAGTCTTTCTCTTTGAATTCGTTGATTACTTAGCCAATTAGGGGTTACTCTATGTTTAACCTAAATATTTGATAAACATTTGCGTAGAACAGTAGAAGTCCTGAAAACTGGATCAATATTTTATAATCATTTATTAACAAACTCAACTCATGTAGAATCTAGTATAATTTTACATTTAATCTTATTTTTAACTTACTGTCAGTTAACTATAACTTTTATTCCAAGTATTTTATATAACAATTATTAAATCAGTCACTAAATATGGACGAACACAAATTTATAATAGAAGCTTTGGTATTCCAATAATCAATTTAACCAAGTAATTTGTAAGATATAATTTTAATAATAAATAATTAACATAGATTTATGAATAACTAATACTGATTATAGCCATAGTGATTACTAATGAGAGATGTAGGTTGAGGACCTGAGGTTTCAATGTGTTTGTATAAGAATTTTGAATGAGTTCTTCGTCCCACTAACTCATTGTTGGTTTCTTTGACATTGTCAACAAGACTCGGCATGTAAGAAAGGCAATGGTAAATGACGGACTCAAAGTTTGAATTGAGAACTTTGATATAATATTATATTAAATTTCTCATTATTCTAAAAACTTGAAGCCGATAAAAACAATAAATTTAATTATTTAATTATTTAACAAATATTTAGAGACCTTCAAGAAAAGTCACATGCAACAATTTAGAACAGTTCCTAGGAATTGCCGATGTTGTTCTGCTTTATTGCTGGCTCCTTAAGAAGTCATGAAGTGTTAGATTACATGGTACTGCATTATCATCCTGTTATACATGGCGACAATGTGGTTGTATTGCTCCAGGGAAATTTGTACTAAAAGTCGATAATTACATTGAGATATACATATACATCTGGAGTAAAGAACAGCGGATCCTCATCAATAACCTGCTGGGTTCCAACTGAAAATAATTTGAAAAGAATTTTTTTTGAAAAAAAAATTATGGATACAAGAAGTTAGTTGCTCAGCATGATGGCCTTAGATCCATCAACAGCAACTTCTATCTGCAGTTCCAGAATAAAGCAACCAATGTTAGCATAACATAAAGTGAGGCGCCAATATGGTGTTACTTGTTAAAAACACAAATCTGATACGATGTCAGAATGCATGTCTATGAGTCTGACCTTATTCTTTCAGATTGTTTTAGAAATTCAATTATGTCTCCACATAAACCATTGTCCTATGCATGTGTCCTTTTTAAGAAGGTTATTGCAGTTAGTTTTACTTATTAGATTGTAATAGTGTTGCTTAGGCATCAATTTGGTCTCACACCAGATGTGTATTAGATTGATCTGAGTTATATAAGCGATTACAAGAACCCTAATTGTGACCAGCCCTTTGGGAATATTACACAAAAAATATGGCAGTGATTCATTACATAGAGTTTGGAGGAACCACACACAGTACAAGGCATGGAACAGATGATTAACACAGCTGAGACAAAATTCAATTTGAATTAAAAGAAAATGCATACCTGTTATTTCTCTGTCTAGTTAGGACAACAAGTATTCCAAATCCGACCATGATTGCAACTTTTATTGCCTAAGAAAAGAAAAAGCAAAATCTTAACGTACTTCAATTATGGTCTAGAGAGGAAGTCATTGAAGAGCAGTTCAAATAAAAATGATATAACCTGTCCCCAGGGTCCTCCAGAAGTGTCTATATCCTCCAAACTCTCAGGTTTTAATTTTCTTATTTTGTGGCAATTCTTCTCATCTTTATCCACCTTGATAACATTTCCAGCATCCACACTATGCTGAAGATGATGTGAACGCGTTAATCAGATTATCTTATACCAGTATAAATAAAAGGAACCATCTCAAATATGTCTGATTTGATGGAAATGCTTCAAAATATCTCACAGAAATGCAAACAGAGACAGTTTAGATCAACAACCTTGTCATGTGCCGACCCATATGATGCAGATAAAATGCAGACATGCAATTGACACATAAAGAGTTGATTTTATATGATAATTTGTTTTAATCTTAATACTAAGTGAAAGCAAGAAGTAAGATCTGGCTGCAACATCTGGCACCTGGATACAGACTATAGGGCTATTGTTCTTCACTATGGCTCATAATATGTAAAATATGTGGACTAAGTTTCTTAATTTCTCATGACAGTTGAAATATTTCTCATAGGCTCCCAGACTTTCATTAAGGAAATAAGCTTACAGAAGTGGACTTCTGTTTAATCAAGATTTAGTACTAACAATTGTTTACATCTTGAAAATGTTCAGAAAATAGTATTTTCTTGATATTAACATCTTTGGCAATTATTTGAGTTCATAGTATTTAAACTTACTAATGCACTGAAGTAACAAGAAACCAAAAAGCTTGGAGGAAAATTGAGATACCTCTTCCATATTTTCTTGCATAGAGAGATTCAGCTTTCCTTCCTGGACCTGTGGCTTAATACTGCTACCTCCGATCAGATCCATGACTTTCTTACCACCAGTTGTTACACAAAAGCGTCTTGCTTCATCTGGAAATATCCAGGCACCAGAGCTTTCAAATGAGGAATGCTTAGCTTCACAACAATCTAATGATTCGAATTTATGGCATGAGGCTCCTCCAACATTGATTTCTTGTAAATTTTTAAGTTGAATTCCCCTTCTACTTTCCACTATAACTGGATTGCCACAAGAATCTTGCTTATCAGGAAACAAATTACAAGGAGGTTGCCTACCTGAATACTCATCAAGCATCCTTCCTGATACTGTAGGTGTTTCAAATGTGGTTAATCTCATCAAATCTTGATGAGATTTCTCTTCCTCTCTATCTACTTCTTTATGCGCTACATTGAATTTATCTGTAAGATTTGAATTTGTTCCTTTCATCTGAAATTTCTTTGTGTTCAACTCCTCCAGCTTCCCAGTGTCCTGAGATAATTTACTCCCATCTAAAGCTCCAAGTGAATTAATTTTCTCTCCTATTTTTCTGATAAATGTTGGGCCATGCTGCAACTCCTCTGCAAGAAAAAAGATTAATGACTCTTCCTGATATTGAATTTTTGTCTTGCCTTCATTTAAGTGCTGACTTTTCAAATGAGATTCTATTTCACACTTACTTGACTGAGATTGTGTTGGTGGTGGTTTGATGGAAGATCTCATATCCTGCTTGAAATCAAGCAATACGAATCATGGTGTTATAAAAACAAGGTATTAATTCGTGATAACATGTTGAGAATGTTATTGAAGTTGCACACCAGCTATACCTGAGCTAGACCACTTTCAAAGGCACTTATCATTTTCCTTACTTTGCTAGGAGTTCTCCCTAGCTGACTCTGCCTCTGAGGGTTCTGAGCCCTATCTCCCTCCAGATTGCAAGGTATTGAATCACTTGTGGCAGCATTGTCTAGTCCTGAACCTCCCAAAAACAACGAAGTTTTATTGTGTTGAAATATTAATTAAATGATTAAATTTACTCATTCCTATTAGTTTAAGCTTTTAGAACAAGTGGTGATTTTACATGATATCAAAACAAAGATTCTGAATTCGAACCTTGTCTTCATCATTCACCTCCCATTTCGATTAAATATTCTACGTGTTGGGTCTCGCTTATTAAAATGAAGTTTTAGCCCACACGTGAAGGAGTGTGTTAAAATATTAATCAAATTATTACATTCATCCATTTTTATCAGCTTAAGTTTTTGAGACAAATGGTGATTTAACACATCGGAACAAATGGCTCTTGTAGGAAATTCAGCAGGCACTGACTTACTCTCATTCTTCTCAAGCAGTTCCCCTTGAATTCCTTCAGTTAGATGGACATCAACTCCTTGTGGCACAGGAATTGCTGATGAAACCTCTTCATATTGATCTGCATCATTCTAAAACAGGTGAAATTACCATTAAAAATAGTCAAGTACTCTTTTCAAGTTTCTTTCTGAACAAAGAAGTAAAAGGTTACACTGCAAAGTGGTAATGCTTAACTGAAGTTAATTCCTTTAATGCTCTCGGTACCGGATTTTTCACTTTTCCAGAAAATAACAGGATTTGATACCAGACAACCGTTGGAGGTTACCTCTTCAACACTTACTGCTTCAATTTGAAGAAAGGCATTTCTAAGAATCTTGAGAAGATGGAATGCTCAAAACATTGAGGTTCATAATTTCTCTGCTTGAAGGTTTCCATTGGGTAAGCAAGATCTAACCTGAGACCTCATGGGTGAAGCCCAAAGATGATGCAACAGTACTGCCAGCCATTGTAGCAGTCCCTGAACTTCTAATACTGCGATTGAGAAGCTCATCATGTTTAATTTTCAATGCAGAAGCTCTCTACAAAAGATGTAAAAACAAATACTAATTAACAGCAACAACAAAAATTCCCACATAGAAAAACATACAAGAAGGACAGGTACTACAATTCCAAGTAAAACATCATAAGATAGGCTGACTGTCCATAAACACATTCATTAAAACGAGAATTAGGAAAATGAAACAGTACCATCATTCGGATTCGGTCGCGCTCTTCTTCACTGAGAACGAACTGCAACTTCATATGCACATGACCGCCTCCTTCAAGGAGAAAAAGGTCATCCCAAATACCTTTCTCCACTATAGACGTTGTCTCAACCCCTGCCCCAATTAAAACATATTTGATCCTCATCAGCCTTCATTCTAGAATGACTAAATGAATTCAAAAGGGATATGTTTCAATAAACCTGCATGTGATATTTCTTTCCCATCAGCATCCAGAAGTGCAACAATCAAATTGTCGCGGAGGGTTGTTAATGGGCTGTGAAAATCAGCACAAACTTTGATATATATATACACATCATGGCCAAGAATAATAAGCAACAAATATGAAAACCAGAATGCAGTAATCATTACAAAGAGAAGTCTCCCTTGTCCCAAGTTTGGAACTCTATTTTCCCCATGGAAACTGCATTTACAATATAAACCTTGTTAATTTTCTTTCTGAAAAAAAGGGATATTGCAGACATCTAAAAAGAGGTAACAAGTGCCAACCTTTAAGGGATATTGATGAAGACGGTGAGGAAGATGGAAGCCCCATGAATTCCAGAACTGGAGTAAATTAATTAAACATGAAAATTAGATAAACAAGTTAATGCAGAAGTAGCTGCCATGTTTGAACTACTATTACAGTTACTAGCCGTGCAGCTGTTAATACCTGAAACTAGGATGTTTCCTGGCATGGCAAGAAATTTGCAATATGGGAGTTGACCCAAGTACAGAAAATAAAAGAGAAGCAGTGAGAAAGTTTTTGTTTTAATCGGAGTCGAGAGATATTTTTCAAGGAAATGCAGAATATGGGTTGTCTAAGCAAGACAGGGAAGTGGATGATTGGATTGGAAAGTGTGGACGTGGTTGGTGTTGAGGGAAGTAGGCTTAGTGGGGTCCTTTGTCCTTGCACAGACTTTTCTAAATATTTATGAACAACCACAAACGCTAGCTGGACAGCCAAGTCTCTGTCTTTGTCTCACTCAGGCCGCATGAGTCCTTTTCTTCTTTTGGTAATTTATTCATGCAGAACTCAAAAGTTGTGTCTCTTAACTCTCTTCCACTCTCCCATTGTTATGAGGGGAAAGGATTCACTATTATCTCCCTTTAATTTATCTTGTTTGCAATGTTTTAATTTTTGTAATGTTATTTCCATGATCTACTATTAGAGTGTTGAAATGCCTCCTCCTATGATCCAAAATGATGAATACTCTGCCTAATAATAATAATAAAAAAAAAACAAACAAACAAAAAAATCTAAAATAAAAAATATATTAAAAAAAAAAGGAAGAAAAAGTAAAAGCTAAAAAAAGAAGAAGATATTTTGTTATTTTTGTTATTTTAGCCACAAAGAGGACACTGCAAAATTTTATCTTTACTGTCAATTTCATGGTTTGTGATTAGATTTTGACGTGATCCAACTCAAGACCATCAAAGGGTTCCAACAATGATAACGTGATGGCCTCTGATCATTTAATTACGTGAAACGTTATTCTATTTTATGGATGTCGCATTCAGATTACAACGAATGTGCGAGGTCTAGTGCAATACCCAATACCATGTGGTGAACGATAATTCTAATTTAGACTATTCATTTTAAATGAAGAATCCAAAATTTGCCACATCATCTATCACGTGAAAAAAAAAAAAAGAAATTGCATCTCATTTGTGTTATATCTCCACCCACTATCACATTTCTCTTTTCTACTCTACCACCTCTCTTATTATGGTTGAGCTCCTACCCTGCCACCTTCTTACTTGTCGTCTTGTCGCGTCACGTTGGGTGGCCAAACCATCACAGTAGCCAAAGAAGGTGGTTCTACCACTCTTAAACTGATCTTTAAAAGTGGTCGAACCACCTAATGACTAAAGGAGTAGTTTGAACACCTCCAACCTAGTCTTAGAGGTAGTGGAACTAACCACAATTGGATACCATGCACATTGATAAAAGAGGTGGCAAGACAGGAGCTCAACGGAAGTGTAGAGGTGGCAGAGGAGCAAAGGGAGAGTCAGCAATGAGCGGAGACAGGATTGAAATTGAGATGCAATTTTTTTTTTTTCTTTTTTTCACACGGGAGACTTTAGGCCGTCCATTTAAAATGAATTACCCATATTAAAGCTGTTGCACCCATATTAGAGCATTGTACAGGATCTCAATACGCAAACATAGGTTTGGATGAATCGAGATAAGCACATATCTAACTCTTCCATAATCGTAGGAAAACACATATCATCAATTATATATAGCATATTGTGCTTTTTTGAGAATTTGCTTACTTAATAAAAAAAACCTAACTTTTGGTTTATGGGCATCAACCAAAAGTACTCTTAAGCGAAACCCTTTATGAAAGGCCATATTTAGCCCTGCACAATATCTGTCTTTTATCAATGTAATGTAGGACAACATGACGTTTCAATAGAAAGGCCATATTTTGCCTTGCAAAACGTTTGTCTTTTATCAGCCTAAAATGGAGGAATTATGACTTCTCATTCAACATAGCTTTGTTATCTAATGTAGCAAAACCAATTGGTCTGGCTGAAAGAAGACAACTTTAGTTCAGCAGGACTTGGTTTGCTTTCAATGCAAAAGTAAATTATTTTTATAGAGGAAAAATTAGTATCATAATCAGTATTTAAATCGGTAGCTATAGCCTAAACCATATAAAGCCACTGACATCTAACTGAAAGTTCAAAATGAATCCGACAATGGGAGCATCTAAATTCGGGAGCCTGGCCCTGTTAGTTGTCACATGTTATCTATAACAGATATTGGCTGAAGAGAAGCATCAACTATAGACTTGGAACAGATTTTGCTCGAATAAACTGCTTGAGAATTTCCTTCTCTTCATCAATTTGTTTCTGCTCTTGACGGTCCTTGGGTTTGATTTTTCTTTTCTCCTCCAACATCCACTGGAAAAGTTCAAGCTGCTGATCTCCAGGGATGGGCTGCTGTATCTTCACAGGCTCCAGTACTGGTGAAGGAAGAGATGGAATCTCAGAAATTGGGATAGCAGTACTTGTAATAGGATCAGAGGGGACTTCCGCTTTAGCTTTGCGATTTCCCACACTTTTTTGTGCAGCTTTGCTATGAACTATGCTTACATCTTTTTTTCTTGCTCCCGCAAAAATGTAAGCTGCAAGAAATGCATATCAGTGAATAGCCCTGTGTTTCTTGTTAATGAAATGAATTTTCGGTCAAGTGGTTGAATAGGAAGTTTCATGATATGGAGTGCATTATTGCTTCAGAATGTCATGAACTCCACAAAGAAATCAAGGAATATCCAAAAAGTGAGGCATAAATTATCAACTCCTCACGTTTAAGTAATCTTTAACATCATTACTTGAACTCAACATCACCAGCATGACAATAGCATTTAAGCAAGTTATCACTACACATCAACAGACACAATAATACTTCTTTTTGTTTTATAATTTGAGTGATTATTAAGTCATGCTTCCATCCAACGATCCAGATAATAGCAACTTTATCAAGGGCATATTATTAAGAGTCACATTTATAAGCTTCTAAGCCGTCAAAATCAAGGTATTTGACATATAATATTTTGATCCCATGAACATCCACGTAAGAAAACTACCCATTAATTACCGACATTGTGTGGATGATAGGGAGTAGATGACTGTGTCTTAAGGCTCCTAAAAAAAAAAATCAACATAGAAAAAGTAAGAAAAAAAAAATTGATAAAAAAAAATACCAACTTACTGGCATAGTAAATTGTGAAATTAGTTAAGAAACATAAGTATTCGGAGGTTGTTGAAATCCATAGCTTTTGAGGTTTACTGCAAATTTGGAGAAAACATCTTTCTATCCTTAAGGCTTCGTTTGATACGTAGAATAAGTATCCTATTAGAAAAATAAATAGTAATTACTGGGAATAAAAGGGGGTGGAATGAAATAGTTATTCATATTCTTTTGTTTGATAACAACGCATATGCTCTAATGATAATTGAACCAAAATTACTAAAAAATTCATTTTATTTATTGTTTTATAAAAACTCAAATTATTTTAAAAAAATAAATAAAAAAATTGAATGGGACTATAGTGGGTCGTCACACCACCCATTGGGGTGGTGCGTTCACCCCTGGTGCCATTGGGGGTGGTCTTAACCACCCTCGGTATCATCGGGGTTGACCTTGACTACCCACGATGAGCACTGGGGGTGGCTGTGGCCACTCCCGATGACACTTGGGGTGGTCGCGACCACCCCCGGGGTGCTCCAGGGGTGGCCGTGGCCACCCCCAATGCTCATCGAGGGTAGGCCAAGTCCACCCCCAAATGCACCAAAGGTGGTCGCACCACCCCTGTGTTCTATAGTGGGTGGCCGGCCACCTACTGAAGCTCTTACGTTTTTTTTTTTTTAATTATAAAGAAAATAAAACAAATCATTTTTTTTTTTTTAAATGTTGTCAATACTCCAAGGAATAGTTATTCCTGTCATTTTTTAAAGAAATAGGCATTTCTCTTCGTAAGGGAATAGTTATTCCCATGGAATAGCTATTCATAGAAATAAGTCTCTACTAAATAAAAGAATGACTATTCCAAATGAATAACTATTCCATTCTAGAGGTCTATTCTGTAAACCAAACAGGACCTAAATGTTCATCCACCATTCTGTGCTTCGCCTCCATTACTAAAGACCCTTAAAAGGGATAGGGTTGAAAGTGTATTCCACTGTCTACAATGGGCTAAAATGCTACACTTATTTTTCTCTCTTTACAGAGGTGGCATGAAGGAGGTGGGATTTTTCATTTTTGGTCTAGTCTACTCTCTCTAGAGAGTTTGTGATGACTAGTTTGCAGCTCAGCTATTGGGTTGGATGTGCTGACTCAATTGCAAGCAACAACTAGCGCTCTTGCATATGGAAGCATGAAAATTTAGATCATCCTCTAGAGTAATGGCTATCGGATTCCAAATTGATAGATGAAGCCTAAATCCAAGTTAGCACTTCACAAGAAAATGCTTCCAACTGGTTTCAGTGAAGTCTCACTCTATAATCTCTCTTCCTGCCTTAACAGCTCTATTATCTATACATATCTAGCTCTACTTTGCCGCTCTGTTGACATCACTTGCCTCACTTGCTTCATAAATTGACCATACCCAGGGCTGGTGGCCGGCTATTCTTCAATCAAACTGAAGCCATGAACATACACATTTACTACAGTCAAACAAGAAAACTCGTTTCTATATCAAATTACCGAACGTGGTTCACTTTCTCGAGGAAAGCCTTGTCTTTGATCCTCCAATGGGGCATAGCGTGAGTTAACTCCACCAATAACAGGAGAAAACATCGCCTCAGCCATTAATGCTACTAGCATTGAGCGCACAATGCTAAAAAGGAGTCTAAACTTTATTAAAAAAAATGAAAATAATTAGTCTGACAAATATCTCAAATTCTTTAATAACATAGATTACTATGTTAGACGCTCTCATGCAATGGTCACACTTTCCTTCCCAATATATATTTTTCTTTTCAGTGAAAAAAATTACTCCATAACTCTATGCAACTTCCACAAAAATCAATTCTCAAAGTCTCAAACAGCACAAAGCAACGGGAAAAAAAAAAAAAAAAAAAAAAAAAAAACCCAATCAAATAATCATACTTCAAAGCAGCACTAAATCAAAAACCAATGCAGCACCAGCTAGAAAACTCATCCTAGCCAATACGTCAAACACATCATAGGCCAAAAAGAAAACCCCCCAAAACCCATATCATTTCAACGAATCTCCTGGTTATATTGACAATCCATTACTCAGTATACCACAACGACTCAAAAACCCTAGGGTTTGAACAACCAATGACCAAATGCCCAAAGCCCACACATGGACACAAGAGAGAGAGAGAGAGAGAGAGGAAAGATAGTTGCTGACCTCCAAGAGCGAGATTGAAGATCAAGAAGAAACGCCAAACGGGCTTGTAGCGCCTAATGAGCGACTCTGTTGAAAGTAAAGGTGGTGGAGGCGGAGGTGGAGGCGGTGGCTCCGTCATTGATGGCACTGCTGGTCTACTTGAATGCGAGCGAGTGAATAGCATGGGAAGGTTTATTTGCTCGGCGGATTTACTGTATACCAAGCAAAAGTTGAACTTCAATTTGGACACTTTTTTAATCACTCTCTCTTGTCTCTTGATTATCTTCAATTAGCTGACTAATCCAATATAAGGCATATGAGGAGGTTCTATTTGTTGGATTATTACTTATAAATTAATTTTTTTTTTTTTATCTCAATATTTGTCAAGCAGAAAAACGGTACGTTTGATAATTGTTTTGAAAATTGATTTTTTATTTTGTTTTAAGAAAGTGTTTTAATGTGATAAAAAGGTAATTTTTTTTTTTTTAGTAAGATCCACATTTTGAAAATACATTTTTTCTCAAGTCAATTTAAGAAAATTGTTTTGTTGTGTTTTCAAATAAACAACTATTTAACACGAATCACGATTATTTTGAGAAAACACAAACATGTATAGAATTGATTTCTTACTTATAAAAAAAAATATTTTTTCAAAAAAAATGAGTGCTCATGTGACCATACTTAATGAACGTGCGGTCACACTTGGCATGTTATGATGGTCGTGTGGCCACCTCTAACTAAGAGTCTTAAATAGAAATAGCCGCACTACTACTTTTAACCTGTTTGGATAGTCGTGTGATCATTTCTCTCTAATCTTTTTGTATTTTTATATTTTTTTACAAAAATAATAAGTTAGCCCCTACATTTGAAAAATTAAACACATATTTTCTCAAAATATTTATTTAAGGTGTAAAAAAATTGTTAAAATTGTTTTTGTTTTGAATTGTTTATTAATAACTTTAAAAAAAAAAGTGTCTTTTTAGTTTTGAAAACAGAAACGTGTTTTCAAAATTGTTAACAAACTAGGCCAATTTATTTTTAAATTTATAATATCTATGATAATGATAAATATTGAAACAAGAAATTTAACTTATTTAATATTAGAATTATTAGAACTTCAAAAACTTCAATTATCCTTCCCTATTAACTTGGTTGTATCAAAATAAATTGTTTTTCGGTAGTGGGATTTGTAAAAACTCATTGGGTTTGACCATTTCCTTAGTCTGGGTCCTATTGGGTAGTTGAAACTACAAGCCCAAAATTCAACCTATGTCACCTATGGATTCTGCTCATCCCGTTATAATCCTCCCCAGGCCCACCTTTAATTTTGAGCGACGCTTCACAGGCCAACTCTTTTTTTTTTTTTTTTCCTTGATAAAAAATTTTTTTTAAAAAAAAATCGTCTGGGTCACCACGTAATGACACAAATAGAAAATAACTAAATTTAAAAAAAAAAAAAACAGTAACAATAATAGAATAAAACTCTACTTAATATAATGGCGGGGTAGGTGTCAAAAGATTTGGATCGAGGTTTTTTCACTGTCTACTAGGGCAGGTCATATGAGAATTTGTTCGGGCCCAATCTGTGCGAAATGGTGCTCCGACAGCCCGGTTAACGGCAATTTGGGTCCTATTTACTCAAATTGCCCACGAGCAGACTCTCACAGCCATTTTGTACAAGATTCTTGTTCATGTTTATTGAGTTTTAAAGTTATACAATCCTCCGTGAACAGAGTTGGAATAAAGAAAATTTCATCAAGAGGACTGAATGAGGGCTTAACAGGGTCAACCTAATTTTTAAGCTCTAAAAAAACATAATTTTATTTCAAGCTGTATGAAAAAAATGATATAGAAAACCAAAATATCATGGAGTTTTTTCTGACTATCGTCTGTATGAGTTCAAACTCACATTTAATTAATGAAGCATAATACGTAAAATATTTAACTGAAATAAAAATGAATTGTGGAGTTAGGATTTAAACTTATTACCTTTGTTCTGATTATATATTAAATTGTCACTTATTTTAAAAGCTTAAGATGATTAGAATGAATGAATTTGATCATTTAATTTATATTTTAACATTCATTCTCACGTGTGAGCCTAAACCTTAATAAGTGAAGTTCAATACGTATAATATTTAATTTAAATTGAGATGAATTGTGGAGTCAGAGTTTAAATTCATGACCTTTAACTCTAATATCATGACAACCACCTTTAGCTCTATTGCTTTATTGTTCTATATTAGTGGCCTTTACCGACATTTTGATACCATACAATCCAATATCTGCAAATAACAATCTACTCGTAGGTGTATTGGAAGACACCGCACTGCTAATTTGGACCTGATTCTCCATCAATCCATTGAACCATGGCACGCTGGAAAAAGGAAAGAAAACAAAAATAGGGAAAAGGAAAATAGGTGGTGACCCACCCCCCTTCTCTTTTTCTAACACAACGTTGACATGGCTTTTTTAAATGAGGGAGTGATTTGATTTGATTTGATTTGATTTGATTCGCATAATTTATTTAATAAATAGGTGGGTCATTCGCTCGCATAATCCGTTTAATTAACAAAATTTTCAATTGTTGAGCATAAAAATGTCATTTTATACAAAGATAACAATAATTCACAATTATTAAGCATGAAAATGAATTACATTACCGAAGTTATATTTTTACAACTAGGAATGAGTTAGAGGGTAAGTTTTTTGTCTTAGGGTATGTTGTTAAATGGTTATGAAGGTTTTTGTTTTGAAATAGCAATAAGAAGCGATTAATGTAATATAAAGTATGAAGAATGTTGTGAATTTTTTGTATGGAAAAGTGAAAAAAAAAAAAAAAAAAAAAAGTGAGTTTTTTATTTGAATAATAATAAAAAGTAAATTATGTGATATAAAAAGTAAAAAAAATTGCTAAAAAGTGATTGATAGAATATTAAAAGTGGTGTTGATTTTGAGGGAGAGAAAAAAAAAAAAGGGAATGAGAGAAGTGTTTAACCAACATACCCTTAAACTTTAATGTTTTAATTTATACAAATTAGGCAGGTTACTTGTGGGTTGACTCAAAAGTGGCCATTTACTATACGTGTCTAATCGAGTCGACATGGTTTGACCTAAATTTCGATTTTACTAAATCATAACCTGTTAATTTTGTATTGGATTTGTATCATATTCGCGAACTGTATAAAAAATTGGCAACCCTATTTATGTGCCATTAAACATTTGCTACATTAGCATATCACTTAAAAAAACACCTACGTGGATGATTGTGAGAAAGAAACACCTACGTGGGTGGTGGTAGGTTTTCCAAAGACCCAACCACACTTTTGGGGATCCAAGTGGTTCATGGGGGACCCCCACCTCGCGGGGGTGGGGAAGTCCCCCTTCACCCACCCTAGAGGACGGAATACATTTGTTCACAAGGATGGAAAAGTCCCTCGCAAACCCTCTTCTCTAGCGTTAAGTGGATTGTGAGGGATACTCCACCCTGTAGGAGGGTCACAGGGAACCCCTCATCCTTGCAACCTACCTGTAGAGAAAATAAAGTGGTCATGGGGGTGAGAGAGTTCCCAATAACTCACCCCATAGGTCGGGAGAAGATAGGTTGCTAGGACTCCCACCTCCACTGGGTGGGAAGAGGTGGTTGCGGGGTGGGCAAGTCCCCCATGACCCACCCTTTTTGCAAGGTGGGAGTACCCTGTGAATCACCTTCTCGAGGGTAGGGTTGGGTCACTTGGAAATTCAACACCATCCATGAATGTTTTTCATGTTGCCACAAGCAACCCTTTTTCTTTTTTCTTTGTACTTTTTAATTTTTTTTAAAGTGATATGTTGATATGACGAGTGTTTAATGGTTCATATGTAGTGGATTGAGCACATAAACAGAAGAATAATGCTATTTGTCAATCTTCACTTACCCATTTTTGTCCATCTATTTTTATATGAAAAGAAATAAAATAATAAAATAATAATATACATATGACATGTAGGAAGAGATTATGACATGTAGAAAGAGATAGACAAAGATGGATAAATGGAGATGGACAAATAACATTGTCCTAAACAAAATCCATTAATTTTTTTGCGAAATATGAATTGAGGGAGTAAAACGATACAGGGCAAAAGCACATTGATCACTAATGACACTTTTAAAAACCTAATGAGGATTTTGATAAAAAGGTAAAACACATTGACAAAAAAATATTTAACCCTAAACAACATTTAAAGGTTAGAACGTCTACCTTGTAAATGTTAATTATAGACCAATTTAGTGCTTCAATTACCAATAAAAAAAATAGGGCTTGTGTATCATATATACTTACTCGTTTAGTATTTCATCTAATTGGCTTGTTTGACAACACTTTTTAAGCTTTTTTTTGCTTTTTAACAAAAATAAAAAATAAAAACATTGACAAATAAATCAAATACAAAACATTAAAAATTATTTTCACTTCTATGTCACATTAGAACCCAAAAACAAATAACAACCTATAAAAAATTTTGTCAAACAAATCCGATTTTTACACAATCTCAAGTAAGTGTTTTAACTAATTGTTAAAGTGCCCATTTGAAGTTTCACTATGCCAGTTACCATCATTTAACAATCAAAGTTGCGCGTTCAATGCCATTCTAGTTCTTGAATTGAGGATGGAGATTTTGAGCAATTTTCTATTCAAATTATTAGCACATTATAAGAGAGCCTATATATATCAATTTTAGGTGTTCAAATAAATTTTAAGCTGTAGTCGAACAAGTGATTATTCAAAGCAACTTTTCTTTGATTTTTCTTAAATTTAGTGAATAAAATTATTTTTTAATTTTTTATTTAAATACACTTCACAATAATTTTCTTTATTTTTTTTTATACCATTAAAATATTATTTTTTCACCAAATACAAATTCCCTACTTAACTTCATTATCTTTCCAAAATTTTCTAAATATTTTTTGTTATATTTAGAAAAAAAAAAATGACTTATAAAAAAGCTGGATGCTCTTCGTTGTCTCACCTAGTACCAACGACCATTCGAAGAGACAGACAGCTTCTGAGACAAAGTACCACAGTCTAGGCACTTTTCGGAAAGCAAAAGGCAGAAACCCTACTGTATGAATCATCACCATCATGATTGATAAGCCAAAAGAAAATGTGTTGTTGCTTCCTTTGGCTAAGGCCACGTTCTGAAGCTCTATTGGCTATAGGTAGCCCTAACAGCAACAGTACTACTCGATCTCTTCAACCACCATTAATATAAACGATGTGATTTAGGCAGTTTTTTGAGATAATTGGATGATCTACAGCACTCCATTATCCACCCCCACTGTTTACAATCATGTGACTCAAATATAACGAGCCATTACTATATATATTCCAAAAATTTACAATTACTAATTATCAATCATCATTAGAATGAGTAATAATAAAGAAAAAATTCAGGTAATTTTTTTGTTCGATGGAACTTTTAAAATTATTATTAAATTTGTGATAGAGAATTATTAAATTTTGATTCAATTATAAATAATAAAGAACCTTAATTTTAGCTTAATTAGATCTAGTGCCATACATAAAATAATTAACTATAAAACTATAGAAAAGAACATAAGATCAATTAGAAGCAAAACAAGTGTCACCAAAGCAAAAACCTTGGATATTTTATTATAGTAGTAAGGTAAAGATGAACAAGAGACCCATGATTTGGTTATCAACCTGTTCATATCCACCATAGCCTCATAAGGAAATTAAACCCATTACTTTTTTTTTTTTTATTGGATTTTGGATGCTGACATAATTCCCTTTTCTCACTCACACAGATCACAGATATTGCTCTCTAGTTCTAAGAAAATATAATCTAAAACTGATGAAAGACAGATATGTTGAGAAGTACTAGTAGTCAACCATGAACAAGGCCATAAGACAGAGCCATGAGCAAGATGGCAGCTTCCTTCTCGTCTTGTGGGAAAACTCGTTGAAAGGCTGAATTTTGACTCAAGCTTATTGTGAAGTCCTCCAAACAAAGTTTCTTTCTGCCACGAGATATTGGGGTTGTCATGATCTGGCCGCCGCACTTTTTCTTGAATTTTGGAACATAACCGTTGCAGGATCTCTTTTCCTTGTGTTGCACCTTAAGCTTACTCTTCATAGATGGGGGATTTGCTGCAACAATCGTCCCATTTGCTGCTGCCATCGCCCGTCTCGCCTTCCTTTGCCGAATCCCACACGCGTTGCACAGCGTCTACACGGTCCATATATAATAACAAGTTTTCATCAGCTATATATAATGATTTAGTGCATGCTTACTTATTTCAAAACTTGAGCGAATGAGTAAATTTAGAGTGCGTTTAGTATTGAGATTTCGTAGAACAAAAAAAAAGTGTGATTTAAAACCAAATCACAAACAATAAATTATTTAGGATTGCGTTTTTCTAAAAATTGTAATTTGAAAACGTAATCGCATCTACTTTTTTGAAGGAAAAAAAAAATTAAAAATCAAACTGCAATTTTGTTAAATGTTTAATTGCATTTTAAAAACCACACTTTCAAATCGCTCATTTTAAAATTGCTATTTTGAAATCGCAAACCCACACAAACTCTTAATTATTTAATTAATATTTTAACACTCCCTCTTACGTATAAGCTTAAATTATGTTTTAATAATTGAGAGACCTAACACATAAAATATTTAATTGAAATTAAAGGTAAATAAACTTTAATTCTGATACCATGCATGTTAAGTTGATCATCAGAGTTATAGGTCTTGAATTTAAATCCTGACTAAACAATTTACCTTGCATTTCAATTAAATATTATATGAGTTAGGCGTACCCATCTCCCCGTCTCTAACCCGGATAAAGTTTAATGGTTGTGATGGATAGACAGCTAACATAGAACAGGATTTAGAATCCTTAATTAATTAGATAAACGTAGAACATATATAAGTACCTTCGGGCCTGTGGGACCACTCCTCCAAAGAGGGGTCTTAGTTGTGTTACAATCAGCACAAACTCTAACTGCGGTGTTAATGCTATTGTTCAAAGAGTTGCTGCTGCTGCTGTTATCATGATAAGTCTCAGCTTGTAAGCTTCGTCGCTTCTGATCGTCAAACTTGTGCATAGAGCTGATAAGACGTGGTATATGATCATCCACACCAGTACTTCGCTCTGAACTTATCATTTTCCGCATCATTCTCATCTTTGAAGGCATCCACTTAACCGAAGTAGTCTCGCTTTGCTCTTCATTTTTGTTCCAAATACTTGATTTGAGCCCCTCCTCACTTTCATTCTTTATTGTTAGATCATGATCACACCACCCGCTATGCGAAACAAGTTCATCAACCTAAATCAACAAAGCAGCTGTTAGAATATAATATATTTTCCGTTTATTTAGTTCTTATTTTAACCGGCTTTATTGATCAACTGTAAATAGATATTTTTGGTACACAGTTATAACGTAGAGAAATACGGTATACAAGTCAAAATCATTTATTAAGGTTGTCAAATATTCAGTCACATATTAACCCAAAGAGCGCTGATGAAAGTTAGACACTTTGAATGCTCTACATGGCTTTCGGTTTGAAATTTATTTAGTAAACTACTTCTTGAGGCAGGTTTCGGGCGAGGCCCGTGACTCAATTGGTTCATATTGAAAAAAGTGTGAGATATGGGTCTTAAATTTAGCTGACAGAGGTACACGAAGTAAATCTGTCTTGGAGGTTCCGTATAAAATAATAATAATAAAATTCAGTGACATGAAATCGTAGCTTCTCTTACCTCTTGATCATTTCGGAACAGCTGCTTCAATTCCCTAGAGTAACCTCCTCCTTGATCTTGACTTTGAGCATGGTCAAAGAAAATAGGGTTTGAAAAAGAAGAAGATAAAGAAGAAGCTTGAGGTTCTGCACTAAGCTCTAAAGGAAAAGGAGAAGGAGAAGGAGGAGTCATGGAGAGAGAGAGAGAGAGGGAGGAGATGAAAATTAAAAGAAGAGCTAGCTGCAAGCAGCACCTTATAATTAATTTTCTTCTTGTCCAGCAAAGGTGGAAGATGTTTGCAGATGGGGGAGATTGGCCGGGAAGGGAAAAAGATATATCAGATCAAGGCAAAAGGGCCTGTGTGATAGAGTGATAAAACTCTTTTAAAAGAGCTGGGGAACCAGAACCGGTCTATAAGACATTCACGTGAATACATAACAGCCAAACCTTAAAAGAGACAAATTAACTAAAAAGGAGATGTACGTACGTGTGGAATGCTGCTACACATGAGCCTCAGATGCCAAAACCCTATCTCTCCACAAGTTAATTTCAACCCACGAAAGTGAAACCCTAGTTGAAATGAATAAAAAATAATGATAGAGACAAGATTGGATGCATGGTAGCCACACAAAACTTGATCATGTACTTATGCATCTCACACCAGGCATCAAGTTCTGAAGGTCGTCGACCTAGAAAGTAAACTATGGCTATTAGGCACGACACCGATGAGACCGTTTGGGCCGCTAATTAACTTACGTTTTCTTCGTTTCTTGTGCTCATCTTTTGGTACATACATATATGGGTCATTTCAAATTTTGTAAGTAACAGAAAGCTCTGTAACCAATAAATAATATTTCTGATTCAAGAGACAAATTAAAAACCTCTAGATCGGAGAGATAATGGGCTTAATGTTTGGGTGATAATTTATGTTCGCGTATTAAGTTTAAGTTAGGTTAAAATTTGAAATATGAGTATAAGACTATATAAGTCAATTTTAATCCGACCCATTTAATTAAACGAATTAAATAATTTTTAACTTTAACTTATTAATTTTATGTTAAATTCGTATCAAAATCGAATACCATGAAAACAGTTGCTAACATTAATCCATGGACAGACTTCCGCCTATTGATATATATATATATAGTTTTACTGCATTGCAAAAAATTTTCACCATAAATGCATGGTTTTTGTAGTTAAGGAAGGAATATTGAAGCATTGTCCATATCACCTTAGTATTGCCAAAAGACAATGAATGCTTGTGCAGGCAAAGGGATAGGTTCAGCTAGCACCGCCGCCATGCAGTACCCGGCCCGCAGGCCTTTGCCATCAACCTGTCTTCCTTGTATAGTTGTATATCCTTGTTTTCAGCTTCATTTATTTAATTTGGATGAAGCTTAATTTTTTTTTTAAAAGAAATGATTAGAATATTACAACTTTTATATATTCATGTGGCAATATTTTAATGGTGAAAAAATTGGATTTGGCTTAGGTAATGTAAAAGAAATTACAGCGCTTATGAAGTAAGTTTTAAAGGGTCCAAATTTAATTTTATCTTCTCTTTCTTTCTCATGAAATACTTAAAATTAAATTTAAACCCTGGAAAAAATTACAACATATATAGGTGTTGTAATTTTTATATATGTTGTAATTTTTATCACGGCACTTAATTAAGTCTAATCCGAAAAAATTAAGTAACAAAATTTGACATGTAAATTTAATTGTTTAATGGCTGACATAGTAAGTATCACACGAACTATTACACAATTTGTAAGAGTATTAGCAACAGTTTTCCTCATAATTTTCTTAAATTTAGGGAACTAAGTTACTTTTTGCTTCCATATTCAAATAATTTCATAATAGCTTCCCTTATTATTTTTCTTATACTATTTAAATATTCTTTCAAATAAATATAAAGAGAAAAAGAGAGGAAAAAAAAAGTTTTTTTTTAATAAAATAATGGTAAGGGAAGCAAAAAGCCAAGGGAGTTTGTTACATGGGACTTTTTAAGAGTTTTTCTTATATTTAGAGAAATAAATGAGATTGAAGGAGTCTATTGCTAATGTTCTAAATTAAGGATTGCAGTAAAAGTTGTTGTGCCACAAACAACACAATTTTTTTCCTTGTAAATTACGAGATGAGCTGGCTAGCTAGCTCTCGTTGAAAAAAAAAAATGAATTAACTATATTTATCTCTTTCAAACTACTATCATTTTTGCAATGTCTCTTCCAATGTTTTTATTTTTATTTTTTTTAATTTTTAGATTTTGTTAAGGATATTTTTATATTTTGGGCCGTGAGGAAAAATTGTAACTCTAATAGTAAATCGGAGGAAACATTGCAAAAAAATTGAAATATTGAGAAGATATTAAAAAAGATATGGTAGTTAGAGGAAATATATATATAAAATGAGTAATGGTTTTTGTATAACTCTTTTGTACAACTTCGTCTAACATGGCAACAGAAGAAACAAATAAGAATATTGCCATGTTGGATTAGTTTAACAATTAAAATTTGATAATGAAATTGTACAAGAAGCATTACTCTTTGAAAAAAAAAAAAAAAAAACCAGAATAATTAAGAACAAACAGAGAGGGCCGTGGTTGACTCAAAAGGAAATCGTCAAATCCACATGCGATGCAAAGGCAGTTGTAAATATATGAAGAAGCCACAAAGGGATTTGGTAACAGGTTTGGATTTTTCTTAGAATTTACCACCTTTCCTATTTCAGCAGGTTTGGTTTTTTCACTCAAAGGGATCTCTCTACCTACACATCTACGTTAAAAATTTAAATAATGATAAAATTATTTAAATTCATTTCTTCACATTTGTAAAGTTTTTCTGAATAAATAATATTCTATGATGATATCATTACTTTTAGTGACTTTTCGTACCTTGATTGATATTAGATCTAATATCCATGTGTTATATGTCAATAATATTATGTATTAATTATCTAATATAAAGGTTATCATAGTTTTTTTCTTTCTAAAATCATTAAATTTGACATCTGGTTTTTCATCGATCTTTTTTCATTCATGATTTTAATTTTTCCTTAATGCTTTATGGTTTTGCTATAAATTGGAAGTACTTGTTATGAACCATATGTTTTCCGGTTTGTATCATGCTAACCATTTTATGGTGTCAACTATAGGATAAGATTTAATTACAAATTTAAGAAATGAGTTTACAATCATTTTAAAACGGAGACCTTTGTCCATTTTTTTTTTATCAACAAATAACATTAAAGATATGAAAATTTATACTATTTTTACGCATTGAAACATTTGAAAAATGTCACATATTAAAAAAATAGCATATTACAATTAAAAATTGAGTATATTTTTATCAGATTTTTGCGTTTTATATTGTAAAAAAGTTTTGAGTAAAAAATCATATTTTTATTTTTTTTGAATAAGAAGCGTCTACAAAAATGAAGAAAATACATTTTGAAAGAAAAATTCTCTCTAACTGTTTTGATAACATATTACATTTTTAATAAGTGATACTTTCGAAACATTTCGATGCCTGAAAGCGACCTAAATTTCACAATTTAAAAATCTATAATTTTAAATAAATCGTAAAGAATTATAATTTATCTTTCATAATTATTGTCTTCCTAACGATTCAAACCATAAAATTACTGATAATTTCTATTTCCTAGTTAGACATTATCCAACCAAGACAATGATTGCATACGACCTAATTGCAGCAGCTAGCTAGGCTCTCATGCAGCCACTACGACTAGGCACAACCTACCTAGCCAAGGCCATGGTTACGTTACCCCAACAGCAGTGACTAGCCACCATTATTGGGTCATGTCTAGTCACCACAATGATTGAGTTATTTGGTCCCATGGCTAGGTCATGTCCAGCTTCCCTTTTATTTTTTGTTTTATTTTTTATTTTTTTCTCTTTTTTCTTAAAAAAAAAAAAAAATTGTATAAGAAGGTATAATTATGTTTCTTATATTATTTGCTAAAAAATTGGATGATCATCTCGAAAATAAAATGATCGATCTTAAATTTATAAAATTATGAATTATGATCTGAAAGTCAAAATAAAGCAAAAGACAAGTGGAGAGAGAAATGTGTGTGATTGGGTGGGGATGTAGACAATTGTCTTACACGAATATTTTCCGCGCCATGTCTTTTATGGTATATATTGCCAAATTAATTGATCTCAGAATATCAATTATCATCTGAAGTGCCGGACTAGACGATTGTCTGTACGTGATAAAACACCAAAAGAGAGAGATTTTCAAGGAGTTGCTCCATGTCTTTTATTTAGGAGCTGAGATATAATTAAATCTTCTCAATAACAATAACAATAATAATTTTAATAAACATATAATAATAATAATAATAATATTAAGATTATAAAAGAAACAGAGACACTAACTAAATATTAATTAGAGAAAAGTCCTTCGTAAAATTGCATGACTTTCTTTCCCAAAAAATAAGATTTCTAATGTACATATAATTCACCGGAGTGAATTATAAAAGAATTTATGAGTGCTACTTAAGTCTCATTAGTTCTTTATTATTGAGATTGGATTTTATAAATGATTATATGAAAATTCAGTTGCAACATACATGATTAGGGCTAACAATTTTTGACACGATAATCCGACATAAATTCAACACGAAATGAACAAATTAAAGTTTAGGGGTATTTTAATCTATTTAATTAAATGGATCAGATTACCCGACATGCAAACGCAAATTATCACCCTTAAATTTGACTAGTTCTTCTAAAATAATTAATAGTGCAGACGTAATTAACAGTATTCGTAAGTCGGTGTGCGTCATGTTCTTAACTATATAAACGGGATGATCAAGGGTTTTGTTGTTAAACGTTTGGAGTGTTGTGCTTAAATAATTGAGAGCAACAGCAAAAATATCCCGTAGAGCAAGAAGAAAGGCGGACCACAGTTTTATCCGAAACTGACCCGAAAACAATATGGGACATAGGTACGTCGTTCTTGTCTATGCATACACCGCAGCATGATCTATATATAATATCCAAGCTAGCCCTCGAGTATTAAAAAAAAAGAAAAAAAAGAAGGTAATTTTAACGATGAAGAGAGTGGCTACGTATGCTGTTTTTGAGTCACTCTTATAGATGTATAAAGGCAGGGACATGGATGGGGACGTCGGGAAAAATAATGGTGTAGATTGTGTCAGTAAGAAGAGTAAATCCAAACTCGGGCAGTTTTCAAATCTTTGCTTGCAATTCTGGGGGCCATGTCCTCTCAGCTACATGACACTCCCCGGCCTCAATTACACATGTCCACATTCTCTCTCTCTCTCTCTCTCTCCCATAAATCTCTCTCTCTCTCTCTCTCTGAGGGGCATGCAAGCAGCTAGCTAGCTGGATCATGATAACATATATATGGTGCATACCTGTGGACCATGTTTAATTTCCTACAATCTAATCCATTAAATTGTCAACATATATAGCCATATTTTTAATTAGAGTGCTAATGGTCAATTATTGCAAGCATTTTTTTTAAATGCACGTGAAAACTAGATGCTATAAAGACAAATGATGTTCGTTTGATGAATGGGATCGAAAGAAATTCTTTTGAAAAGCACCAAATTACTACTTAGAGGAGAGTGAATATAATCATATGTAGGTGTTTTCTCAATAATTACATGCAATAAATTTAAATCTTACAGATAGAGTACTTAACCCTAAACATAGACTTAAGTTTAATTAGACACTAGCTCATAATCTGCGCTATGCGCGGGATTCTTCATTATAGTTTAATTTTAAAATTTAAATGCATTTTTCTCATACATTAATGAATATAATGACACAAAATCATACAAAACATTGCATGAATGTATAAATCACAAAAAAAAATTATTACTATATGACCCTTAATGTTATTTTAATCTATAAAAATTAAAACATGTTAAATCGTTGTTCCCATAAGAGTAGTTTATAATGAAAAGAAGTATAAAGAATTACAAATAGCAAGAAGAATATCTGAATTATAATTATTAAAGCATTAATAGAAAATTAAAAGAAAGTTGTGATAATGTATATGTAATACTTGTTGTATTTGAATACAAATAAAATTCATATAATTATAAACATTAAAAAAAAAATAATGCAGAACAAAATAAACAGAATCTTTTATTTAATGAATACAAAATAAACAAAATCTTCCATTCATCATTTAATGCAATCAAATAAATCCTTTTACATCACGTTTAATACTTAATTATCTCTTTAGTATTTCAAAAGCGTTTTTATTTATTTTTTGCACAATAATCAATTATTTTATTTTATTTTATTTGTTTCCCTTATTTTGCTTTCAAAAGCAGATTTTTTTTTTTCTCTCTTTGGTAGTTAATGTGGTATGTTTTGAAATTTTAAATTTTCTCTCTCTATAGTTTAAGAGAGTAGTAAATTTTGACACCTTATAATATTCTACATTAAATTTTTGAATTTAACGAAATTCCATAATTAATGGACCGATTTTTTTACTGAAAATGGTCGGTTCAGTTTTTAAAAATTATAGGTTAAAAACCGGTTCACAAAAATGTCCCTCCTAATATACCACTCCTTTTTTTTTAATTAATTTTTCTAAAAAAAGTTTTTTTTTTTTTTTTTCAAATTTATAAGGATATTTTTGTCTTAATGAAGATTTTTTAGGATCATTTTTTATCTTTTTGTTGGCCTTGAGGGACATTGACATTTTTTAGTAGTTGAGGAAGGACATTGACATAATTGGTAATTTGAGGGGCACATTGACAATGAAGTGGTAGTTTGAGAGGACTATGATTTTCCCAAAATAATACATAAATTAGAATGGACAATCAGGACAAAAATTTTTTTTAAAAAAAAAGGTATCGAATCACAGAAAATAAAGATAAAAAATGGAAAATGAAAATAGTAATATAATTGAAAAAAATTGTCTTTGTATACTTTTCCGAATTCCAATGAAACTTTGAAAGCCAATGTTGCCCATAAATTAAACACGTAAACAATGTTCATTATGCACAAAAATAAATAAATAAAAACTTAATGAACAATAACGCAACAAAAACAGAATAACATAACTACGGGAACTAAAAACAATATTTATAATTGAAAAGGAACTATATTTTCTTTATACATTTTTCAATTCCAATGAAATTTTTGAGTATAGGGAAAAATCTTGTCAAAATAGAGAAAGAAACTACTACTCAAAGGACGTAAACTAAAAAATTGTCATATCTAATATAAAAAATAACAATTGAAAACTCTCTCTCTATCATTTTCTTGAAATTTTGTCACCTTAGTATAGATCCATGCATTTTTGTGGGGATTTTAATTCCTCAGTGGGTTGCAAAATTTTCGGTCTTCCTATTTCACTTTTTATTTGTTAAATTCCTCTGTTGAGCAGGTGCTGGTTAGCGGATGTGGTTTAAAACCATTCCAGAAAATGAATGGGAATGTTTGAGCTTGTACATGGCAGGAATACAAGTTTGGTGAGATTGAAACAGAAGAGAGCCTTATTATATAACCAGGTTTCTGCCTTCATTGAAGATGCATTCCTCTTCAAGTGGAGTCGAGATAGAATTGGGGTGATTGGAAATGATAGATGCCGTAGAAGCCTTTAGGGGTGGGGAAATGATAGATTTTGTTGACGTGCAGAGAATGGAAGAATTCGTCTTTACTCCAGCGCTCACATAGAGCTTTCCGCAAAGAATATTAAGAAGGTTTCGTGCCAGCTTTAAAAACTCGAGGGGATTTACTTCAAGACCCGGGAATCCCCCTCTGACGAATTTGGATCCTCCGGAGAGGAGCCAAATTAAAGAATTGACTAGCATATTATTATATCAAGAATACAAATGTTCACAAAAGAATTGACTAGCATATTATTATATATTCTTCACAATTAAATACTGGTAATACTATTAAATTTGGACGTGATCCATTAATCTACAGTAAAAGACTAAAGTCTATATACGGATAGACCAAATGTTCCTTAGGTCACCTAGTTTATTATTCGGATCTACATATAATTTATGTTATGATTTTTAAGGGTTAGGGGTTAAAATAAATTAGTATTAAACAATTCTAATGCTTTTGGATTAAGTTTAAAGGTCCATTTGGATTTTCACTTTCAAAATGTGCGATTTGAAAAAACATAGTTAATCGTTTGGAAAAATTATGAATTGAGTTTTAAATCATACATTTTAAAAAATGCACCACGTGTTAGCGATTTGAAAACGCAATTTTTCTATATTTTTGAATTGCATCTATAAAAATAAAAAATTAAATTAAATTAAAAAAAATAAAAGCACTTTTAAATGATACACTTTTTGCAATTATGTTTAAAAGAACACTTTTAGCGTGCAAAATTGCAAGCCAAACAGATTCTAATGTCTCAACGGTTCTAACACTTTTGGATAAATAGCTGGGCTTAATTAACAGTTTCTCACAAGACCACAGTTTCATAGAGAGAGAGAGATTACATGCTGCAATCGACATAAGGACCAAGCGGTATAGGATTGTTGAGTTTGCAAACTTGGGGCATAAGATTAGCTCTCTCAGGCTTAACATCAAGTTCTATAGCGTACTTTCTGAAACATTGACAAAAAGCCCTGTGTGTTTCAGTAGTACTAGACTATTTGAAAATATTTTCTGTGCCTACACAGCAATTATGGCTTGGCAGTAGTTCAGGGCCAGAACCCACTAAAATGCCTGGCAGGGAATCATGTTGGTTATGGCATCAGTATATGCTATGGCGCCATCTGAAGGGCACACTTTGAAGACCAAAAACACAAACCCTATAGCCAATATTACTGACAATCCCATCCTTTTCTTCTCGATCTTTTTTTTTTTTTTTTTATATATTTTATTTTATCTTTTGGAGCTATATATATGGACTTTTTCTTAATGTATACAAGCTACCTCTCTACTTGCAAGGGTATGCTGAATATTAGGTGCCCTTATAGCAACTATTGACCGGAATTAAAACTTCCTATATTGAAAGGAAATATATTGAAATCAATATAATTGTGATGAGATATGGTATGAGAATATATGATATTGTACGTTACTTACCTTTTATACGATTGATTGTAATCAAGTTTGACTATAATTAAATCAATCTGAATATATCAAATTTGATTATCATATTTATCTATCCAAAATCTTTAAGTGAATAAGAGTAAAATGTTGCCTTTTGGGCTTTAACCTGTGAATGTAAGTCAAAGACCGAACCATATAAAATTTATTTGTCTCTATTTTCTTTTATTTCCGCTATTGTCATTATTTTCTATTTGATTATAATTTTCTTCACTTCCTTTTTTGGAGGGGAATAGGATTCTCTTCATATCCAATGAAATCATTTTATAGATTGTATACGTTGTTACGTCATTTAAAATTTTAAGTAGTGTTACATAATGTATACCGTTAAATACAACAAAATAAAATATAAGCAGTAAAATGATTACATTTTTCAAAAGTTTTAATCATGCATATAAGTGTGTACACTTTATATTCTAATACATGGGTTAATTTTAATACGATCTTAAAGAATAATTTTATCATGAAGTGCACTTAAAATTTTGATTATTATTTTTTAAATTAAATTATCTTATTCTACTATTTTATCATTTACCACATAAAAGATATTGATTCAATAGTAAATGCTAAGAGATGGCAGACTTTAATTCATTTAATTTAATTAAAATACATTTTCGAACGAAAAACACAAAACACTTATTCAAATACATTAACTAACATAGCCGTTGATTTGGTGTTTCATGTGTTAAATTTGGGTGGGTCGATAGAGTCGTGTTACACATTCGTTAGACGGACGTGCACGTCCGTCAGATGGACCCATTTTTTTTTTTTTTAATTTTTATATTCTGCAAGTGAGGGCATGTGGACACTAGACGTCCGCTTAAGCAAACGTCTAATTCTACTCGGGTTGATAACTAAGCATTTACTTCAATTTATAGCTCATTTTATAGAAAATTTGTAGTCCTTCAAATATTTCCATCCAATAATATTCCATTCCTACTCTGACAACATTATTTGATGTTTAATTGTTACGTAAAATAGCTTAGGAAAAAAAAAATTGTTACGTAAAATATGAAAGACTGATTTGAGGTCCAGTTGAGAAGGAAAAAGCCCAAAAGGTTAAAAAGTAGCCCAACCCACCCCAAAACCGTACTGAAAAGGCTGGGCCATAATGCGATAAAGATTGAAATGAATTATTGGTAGAGATTTCTAAAAACCCACGACCAAGTATCTTTAATGAATTTAGTATATTGAATTCTCTCAAAAATCAAATTATGTTATATTGAAAATGTCAACGAACAATGTATTATGAAACATGTTTGTTGATTGTTTACAAGTTGCTTGTGTTAGCTCTTCCTTTTTCTGTTTAATATTAAACATTAAAAATAATAAATAATAAAAAAAAATACACTTACTCACTCGAGCTGACACTCAATTTGTAATTATCACAGCAAACTTTAAAAAAGACAATCGATCCCTTCAAATTATCAAGAACTTTATGTTAATTTGGACAGGGATGCATCACGTGACCCACCTGTGATTAAAATTGTCAATTATATTTCTTATCATGAGACCCACCATTCATAGGTTCTTTTTTTTTTTTCTTGAATTTTTTATTTGACGTATAGGTATAATGGACATTTTAAGTCACATGTGGCTCACACGATATATTTTCCGTCTAAGTTAATTGAAAATGCTAATGGAAGAGACAAAGTGAAAGCATATGGTAATTTGATGGGTCGATTGTCCATTTTCAAAAATTTAATAAGATGATTGTAAATAAAATATCAGTTCAGACAAAAAATGTTAGGGCATATCTAATCTTGCAAATGATTATAGATATATAAATATATGTGTGTCTTAGGCACTCCATCACCTAATTAATTAAACATATATATAGATAGATAAGAATCTCTTTACGCATGACTTGGAATGATGAAATGTGTGTTTTGCTTCTTATCTCTTAAATTATATGCAAAAAGGATGCTGATCTTTAGTTTTCTGTCGTCTAACGGCTAGCTGTACTTGTCCCCTTAACAACAATGACATGTTCCAACTTATGAATTTATTTCTGAAAAAGTTTTTTTCTTTTTTTCTTTTCTCAAAATTTTTATACAAAGCTCACAAAGATTGAAACTTAAACAGGAAAAGAGAAAAAAAAAATGATAACTCATTCAACATGGTTGCCTACTTACCTCCGCGTTTAAGGATCACGAATCTCATGCAATATCTTTCTGGTCAAATTATTATTATTTTAGTAATATTATTAATATTATCAGTGTTATTATTGTTATTAGCATTAAAGAGATCTAGAGTCAGATCATGGAGATGTGAGTTATCTTGAATGAGTTGGAAGACGTACTCCATTGACACACCTTCCTATGATAATTAAAGTTGCAATCTGGCTCGTTCACTTATTCAGTCAATTGGGTAGGAAAAAAAAATATTAAAAAAAAAAAAAAGGAATTAAGTGATCATGGGTCCAAAATACACGTAACTTTTATATGCAATTTTTAATAGAGCATATAAATTTTAATAGATTAAATTAAAGAAAAACTTTAACCTGCGTGAACAACTTACGCGTTTATGCAACTAGACATCATAGAGGAAGAGAAGTGGTTAGTTTAGTCAATAGGAGGGCACAAGGTTGAACTCACTTTGTTTGATAACACTTTTCTCTTCTCCTTTCTGTTTTTTTTTTTTTATTTTATTTAAATTTTCAAAACAAAAACATTAACAAATAATTCAAAACTACTTTTATCATTATATTTTTTTTAAAACAAAAAAAAAAAAAACTCTAAACAACATTAATAAACAGAGCTGGGTTGGTGATATATGAGGCAATTGCAACCAATCGACCTTATGACATGTGGGTCTGGTCCCAACTCACCAACCATTGGATATTGGGTTGGATAGGCAGGTTTTCAGCAGCCAACATCTCCTATAACAGAAATAATAATGCATTTTGGTTGAGAAAATGGTAGGTGGAAGGCTGCTGCCATAAAACCCCCACAGTTATTTTGTCAATGTGAGCCCAAAACTTTGACAACTGTGTGTGGTATTGGTGAACATAGTGGTTGAACAAATCACAAATATTGCAATAGTTTCAATGTTAAGTAAGCAGTGCTGCTGGAGCCTGGATGGAGATATTTTTAATTAGGACATGCATGCATTTAGCCAACAAATCATATAATTAATGAAACATGCACCCAGCACCCATGATGTTTCATTTTTATCCACAAAAACTGATTTGAGTTCGTTAAGACTTCAATTACCAAACCTAATGCTAACAAAAAATATGGTCGATCAAGTTAAATGATTATGTCATTGGCTACGGATAATCTGTTGAAATATCACTACTTCAGATGCTATTGTTGCTGGTTTCATCCGACCATGGTCCCCATTATAACCTCCCTTGAAGTCTCGATCTTTAAACGTTTGTCTTGACTACCTAACCCAGGAAACAGAAAGGTATATATATAGTCACCACTCACCGGTGCAACTGGCCAGGTAGCCATCTGAATTAAAGGACAAGGGGGCAAAAGGGCAAATAGGATTTATTTGTCGTAGATGTAGATGTGAACGTGTGGCTAGATATTTAATTAAAATGAGAGGTTAATATCGTATGTTGATAAAGGTGATCACCTCGGTCCAAACCCATAAGCATCCCTGAAGTCAATGATTAAATAAGCTCCTAAGGTTGTTGGATGTGACTGCAACTAGACCGGCCAGCCAATCCATGCCCATGGAGCATAAAGGGGTATACCAATATATAAGGGTTATAATTAACTCCTTTAAAAAAAATATAAAGTTAAACGTTTGGTAAAATGGTAATTTGACCTTTAAAATTGTAGTTTAGTCTTTAAAATTTTGCGTTTTTAAAAAAGTACCTTTTGCCTATGATTTGTATACGCAGATTTTTTACGTTTTAAAATCGTAATTTTTTAAAAATGCAATTCTAAATGATCTTTTTTTTTTTTTTTTTTTTAGTGATTTGGTTTAAAATTGTACTTTTTGTATACGAAATTACAATATCAAACGCACCCTTAACCTAATAGAAAATGATAAATTTTTAATTATTAAATTAATATATATGTTAAGAGGCATGCTAGCCAAGGTTCCACCTAAATGTACAAGTTGTTAGTAGCTTTCTCAGCACTCAAAAATTCGGATAAATTATTCTTCAAATTGATCTTTATTTTTATATAAAAGATTATCAGAAACATGAATAATATTTTGGATAGACTTTACTAATATTTTAGGTCGAAATTGATTACGACATGTACGACTTGCTTGTCATAAAATTATTCCTAACATTGACAAATATATAGGATTCATGCAATCCTTGTTCAGACATTACTTCGACGCATGTAGTCTTCTTTTGTTAATATTGGGAATGAAGTTCTTCTTTTTTTTCTTTTCTTTGTGTTTTTTTCTTGAGCACGTTACTTTCAAGTCTTGAAATTAAAGCGATAATACTTATAAATTAATTTCCTTCTAGATGATGTCGTCTTGCTCCAAAAAAATATCTTCTTCCTTTTTTCTTTTTCTTTTTTTTTTTTCAGGCCCGGCCTATTGCTTGAAAAAGAAAAAAGAAAAAAAAATTTGAAGCATCATTAATCTTTGAGATGCATTATAATTATGCTTTTCCCAACATAGCATGTAAATTGATGGATTCCTCCTTATTTTAAAGCCTTGATCTCAATTGAGCTTCAATTATGTGTTATGCCATATATATATACCATCATGCATGCATCAATATTTACGTGATCATATTCCACCAACTAACCTAATTAAAATACTTGAAAAAATATTTAAGCCTCTATATATATATATATATGAGAAGAAAATTAAAGATGATATATCAATTAATGCATTGGATCATGAGAGAGTACTATAATCCTCTTGTCCCTTTCAAAGATAGAATAGCATTAATTAATTATCACCATCACCCCTTTGTCAAAATGAGAGGCGGTGGGTTATCCAATTGTTTGCCACCCATTTCGCAGGGATGACAATCAAACAGATTGGATCCGAGCTAGAGAGATATCATAGTTATACCTGTCCAAGTCCTAGTACAAGATTTTTATTGATATATTAATTTAAATAATCAAGCCCATTATTTTCTCTGTTTAAACTTTTAAATAAATTATGGTTAAACATGGAATAGAAAAGAGATCATGAATTTGAGATCCGACTCTACGTAAATATTGGGTCTTATTTGTTGAGAAAGAGTTTTGAACTCGCTCGTGAAAAAAAGTTTTAGACTACTAATTAACATCCAAAAATTTGTATCGGCTTAAAATTTTCAAAAAACCAATGATTTAACACAATTTTATCATAATTAATAACTCATGAAAACTAGTGGAGGGAGTAAGTGGGTTTCAATTGTCAAATTGCATTTGAACATAATAATACCATCATAGAAAGTAACAAAAAAAAAAATTAGAATGCCATCTTGGTGCATAGGACTGTTAGGCGTAATACAAATTATTTATAAAGTGAGGTGATAATCCATTTAATACTTAATTAAATTTATTGTAGTTAATGTAGCAGTATTATTTGAACTGCTGCGTCTATTTTTAAGTTCATGTGTCACTTAATTATTTCATCAATCACTAATGTGATTGTGCCACGTCAACTGTTACGATAGTTACGATAATTTAGACGGATATGACCTCACCCACATTCTTTGATCAAAGTCCCAAGTGAGGACCCACCCATGTAGTACAATACACCTTGGGGCCCACTCAATGAGGGGAATCGGATATGCAAATCAGATGCCCAATGTTGTGTAGCGTGGCAGAGTCATCCAAACGACAATAAAACCCATGAAAAATCATCTTCTCTTAGGAATTAGGATATATAGGATATGTTGCATGAAAGGCAATAGAAAGCAGAGTGGGCCAACCGTCCATCAGGCTGATGTGGCATTCACATCAAGCAAAGTATTATCTTTATGTTTTTTATTTTTCAAAAGGCATTTAATTGCTTTTACGTATTGAAGTGTCACTACCTTTGTTTGGGCTGCGGAATGGATGAAGCGTGAGGTTTTGAACTTTCTGCGTACGATGATGGGCCCAACCCAAGAAGACAGAATTAGATTGAGAGGACCCTACATTGAATTTAAGGGGAAAAAAAAAGAAAGAAAAGTTTTTCCCTCCTAAATGAATGAAGAACTCAATCCTAATAACACATGTTTTTGGATAAACTTGATTCAATCACATCATTCTTTTTCTTTTTCTTTTTCTTGTCAAAAAAGGTAGACCATATGCATTCCCTCAAAATGAATTGAGTGATACCTTAATTTTAATCTCATCAAACCTTCACGAACACTTAAAAAAAATCTCATGAATCGAATTCAAAACATAATTTTTTTAATGGTTTGGCTTATGTATATTGGAATTGGACTCGTTGGGAGGACACGTATCCTAATTCCGACAAATTCAATTTTAACTGGAGCTAAACTCAAAAGAAGTGTGATTTTCAGTCAATTGAATTACCATTTAAAAACAATTCGAACCGAATCCTCTTTTCATATTTAAGAACGATGAATAAAACAGAAACCTAATGTCAGAGAGCATGTCCAAATTCATTGGTAAAATAGACTAATGCATTAGTGACTAGTCTATTTTACCATTGCCTTTTTGGGACCCTCATTACTTCCTTTTGTTAGGCAATTAGGCTGCAGGATAAGATTGAAAGAGCCTCCTCCTCTCCAACTTTGGGAATCAAGATTTATATCGTTTTTTACGTTTTTGTTGATGGGTTGCTGCTTAACGTCAGGTGCAAAGAAAGAAAATAGGAAAAAATAAAGGAAAATGCTACAGCATTTATCAATATTCTTCTCATATCCTTCTATTTCTCAAAATCACCATTAAATTTGTGGTCAGCATTTACCGATATCATTCTCCTATCCTTCTATTTCTCAAAATCACAATTGAATTTGTGGTCTCATATGTGTTTACACATGAGAATCATAAATCCAATTGTGATCTTGAAAATAGAAGGATGAGAGAAAGACAAGAAAATGAAATGTAGCATTTCTCAAAAATAAAATACCAAAAGACCGAAAAGTAAAATACAAATCACTCAAAACTATTTTTTTTTATTTATATTATATCAAAAAAAAATTTCAAACTAAAAATAAAAAATACTTTCCAAAACACATTAACAAACAACCATTTTGGGGTTAAATAGTACAATCAAGTTTTGAATTTTAATACCTTGTTAAATTACCATTTTTTACTTTAAAAAAAATGTTAATATTCGACATCACTGAGTTAAGCAATGATTATTCCGATAATGACCTTTTGTAACTTTAGATTGGGCAAAGTATCTTGCACTAAAGCCCCTCTCTTTAGTTCTGTCAATAAAGTAGGATTCTTTTCCCAAATCAAATTAATGTAACCGCCTAAAGATGAAACTAAGAATCCTATTGTTTGTTTGTTTTTTTTTTTAATCAATGATATTTGAGTTATCTTGTAATTTTATGTTTGTTAGCAGCATATGATTTAACCTCTTACATTAATAAAAAAAAAATACAAAATAAAAAAAAAAAAGTCAAATATTGAAACATTATATTTTTTTTGTCTGTGTTTTTGAAGAGTAAAATACAGCAATTTCTCACTAAATAAATCCTGTAAATTCAACATCTTGTTTGGTGCTTTCAATCATGCATAATGGGAGTTCTGGAATGACTTAATGCAATTGAAAAAAACTATTCCTTTTGTCACGGGTGTATTGGGACACACATAACGTCGTACTGAAAATAAATTATGAGATTTAATCGAATTTTAAATGTTTATTAATTAAGTTGATAGGGAGATTAATTATGGGTAGGTACTGGGTCACATACTCATAGTTTCTCTAACAACTCCCATGATTATTTTTTTTATTCTCTCTTATGGATTCTTCTTGATTAAGATGTTAACAACTATGGCTTTGTTCGTTAACGTGTTTTGGACAGTTTTTTTAATTTTTATTTTTTTTAAAAAATTTGTTATGAAATGATACAAAGAGAAAAACAATTTTAAACGTTTTGTAGTTTAAATTGTTTGTTAATAATAATTTAAGAAACAAAGGCCATGACAAACCAACAGATTCTTAGCAATTTTGATTATAGTTCTTAAATATTAATGCCTTGTATATCAAGCTATGATTTTTGCCATTATAGCTGTTGTTTTATAATGCATTATTGGAGTTGGATGCTTTCACATCAAATCTAGAATAGCTAACGAGACATTTTCACTGAAAGTTATGTTATAACTTATAAGCTACCAAGCAAACCTTGGTACTAACTCCTCCCCAGTGCAACCTTGTTAGTGTGTTGTCTAATTTGGTATACATTAAAAAAACATTTGACATTCAAATTACAAACACAACCACAGCATGACGGTTGTGTTTTATGTAAGTTAGTTGAATGGATCGTCCTGACACGAGTTTAATTTTTATTGAATATGACATGGTATGATGATTACATATCAATCGTCACTATTAAAAGTTAATGAAAATGGTATAGAGGAAATCATTTGATAATAAAAAAGTTAAGGAAAATTTCATATAGTTTTTCTCAATTTTTAGTATTTTTGACATATCTTTTATAATTTTTAGAAATTATCATTTTAGTACCCTAAACTTCTAATGTCTATCACTTATTCCATTCTATTAGAGGAGGGGTGTCAAAATATCCAAAATGCATCTCAGTTTAGATTTTTTTTAAAAAAATAAAATACAAGAGTATTTTGAGAATTTTGATAGAATTTAACGGTGAATCATGGTAGAAGAGGGTTAAGTGATAGACAACAGAAGTTCAGGATACGAAAGTGAGAATTTTTAAAGACTATGAGAATGATGTCAAAAGAACTAGAAGTTCGGGAGCGTATTTGAAGCTTCCTTAAAAAGTTATTTGATAAAAAATAAAATCTTGACAATTATTAAAGGTTTGTTTATGTTGACGATTTTAAAACATACGATTTTTAATAATACAATTAAATATTTGATAAAATTACAATTTAACATTTAAAATTACAGTTTTAATCGGTTCTAAATTATTTTCCTTTAATTAAATGGCCTGCGAGGCCGGGCTGAGTATTCAATATTTTCTGTGGTTTGAAACTCTCTCCCCAAATGTTCAATGGCAGCGTGCCACGTGCTGTACGGAGGGTGATATGTCAAAGGGAAAAGGTTGAAAATTAACGCTTCGAAGAAAGTTACGTCATACCGTACACGTTATAAAATGCGGCAACTTGACTCTCTTAACAGAGAGAGAGGTGCGATATACGAAATATTTGAGGGTTAATTGTTTTAACTTCTTTTTTCTCAAGTAAATTGAGGAAGAAGGAGAAGAATTAATACACAACAATTTATTAAATATGTTTTGAGATTTATTTCAAGAAAATTTATAATATGTTTTTATTTATCTACAGAAATGTTAACTTTATTTATATTTTTTATAATATTAATTAAATAATTAAATTTTTTTTTCAAACAATTTAAATTTTTAAAACAATTAATAATTTATTATATAATATAGTAGATGTTTTGAGTCTGAATTATGTTTTCATAATTTATCTCATATTTAATTAAATAATTTATTTGTTATAACTTCACTTATAAAAAAAGAATTAAATTTTAACAAAAAATTAAATATTAATTAAATAATTAAATTTATTCAACATTTACGGATTTACCTACAAAATAATTTTTTTTTTTTTTTTAGGTGTGAACGCCTAGGGGCTAGTGAAAAAAATCATGAGAAAAAAGAAGTATGATGATTGCAACTATGACGTATAGAAAGGGATTTGGTTATCTTCTTTTTATCTTTTCTTTTTTTGTTTTTCCTAATGGATTTGGTTAGCATAAGTGTTGTGAAAAAAAAAAAAAGATTATTTATATTATTTAATATTTTATTAGTAAAAAAACAGAAAAGAAAAAGAGTCTTCAGGTCCATATAGTCTTTAGGTAAATTTTGGACCTGAAGACTCTTTTTTCTTTTTCTGTTTCTTTTTTTACTGTTAAAAAAATTACAATATATATAATATATATTTTTTTTCACAACACTTCAAAAAATTCTCATCACTTTTAGTATTTTGGAAATGTTTTTTAATATTTAAAAATTCTCATTTTAAGTTACTGATTTTTTAATTCATTTTATTTATCCTTTTTTGTTAACAAATGAGTGTCAAAATTTTTAAAATATCACACATTTTTTGTTTAAAAAAAAAGAAGAAAAATTGCAAAAAATTAGGTGTTAATTAGGATTTAATGAAATTTATAAAAATACTAACGTATGAATTTTTTAGATTTTTTTTATAATTTTTTTTTTTAAAAAAATCCTAACAGATTTTAAAAATTTTGATAAGATTTAATAAAAAATTCTAACAAATTAAGATAAGTAAAATAAATTAGAAATTTAATAATTTAAAATAAAAATTTTTAAATATTAAAAAAGACATTTCAAAACAGCATAAAGTTAATGAGAATTTTGTTGAAGTTTCCTGGGAAAAAATGTTTGAATAAGTAGGAACAGATGCAGTGAAAGGCACCACAGGCACAGGAGCTTCTAAGAGTACTTAAATGAATTTGCAGAGCACAAGTGCCGTGTCAGAGAGGGTGAGCCCCACTCCCCCCAAAGGAAAGAAGTGGCCCCCACAAACGCCATTCTTAAATGTTTATAAAGCAGTTGGGGGAAGGGGGAGCCTCCTATTCTCTGCAGCTGTCCACAAAGCCAAAACTCCGCATATCCATGCACTTACCTGCCATTCGCTTTCTCTCTTTTTAGTCTCAAAAGAATCGAAAAGAAAGTGTGCCAAAAACCAAAAACAACAAAAATCTCTCTGTCTCTCTCTCTCTCCAATGCTTTGAGGACCAGAGATGGGTTTAAGAATTTTGGTGGGGAACATGTTGATGCTATTGCTTGTGTTTTCTTTGGTTTGTTCTGCTGCAGCTTCTGTGACTTATGACCACAAAGCTATTATGATTAATGGGCAGAGAAGGATTCTAATTTCTGGGTCAATTCACTATCCAAGAAGCACTCCCGAGGTACTATATAAAGCCAATGCGGTTCACGGGTTCTCTCTGTTTTTGTCTCTTCTTTCTGCAGATTCCTCTTCACTTTTTAACTGATGGGTCTCTGTGGTTTTGCATGTTTTAGCAGATTCTGGGCTCAAATCTTTTAACTTTTTTGTGGGTTTTTTTGGGTGTTTGCAGATGTGGCCTGATCTTATACAGAAGGCCAAAGACGGAGGTTTGGATGTCATACAGACGTATGTGTTTTGGAATGGGCATGAGCCTTCTCAAGGAAAAGTAATGCAAATGCATTTTATCTAATTTTCCTTCTGTGTATATATATATATATATATATATATATATTTATTCCCTGGTTGATGAAATACTCATTGATTTTTTTTTTTTTTTTTTAATTTTCAGTATTATTTTGAGGATAGGTATGATTTGGTTAAGTTCATCAAGCTGGTACAACAAGCAGGCCTATATGTTCATCTCCGGATTGGCCCATATGTTTGTGCTGAATGGAACTTTGGGTAACAATAATTAATTAATTATTTATTTTTAATTTTTATCAATGAGTAAATTTAAAACCGGAAAAAGTTAATATTTTTATTCCATTATTATAAGACCTGTTTATTCACATGCTCTGCTTCTGTTCTGTTTCTGATTCAGGGGATTTCCTGTTTGGCTGAAATACGTTCCGGGCATTTCTTTCAGAACAGATAACGGGCCTTTCAAGGTTGGCACTTTGACTTTTCTATTACATAATTGTTTCCTATTAACTTACTTAATTAAATTTTTGTTCTTTACTAATTGATTTCTAATTGTCCATAATGAAGGCGGCAATGCAAAAATTTACGGAGAAGATTGTCAGTATGATGAAGGCAGAAAAGTTGTTTGAAACTCAGGGAGGTCCCATCATTCTGTCTCAGGTAAAGAAAATGAGCTCAATTAATTAGTCTTTGCCATAGGTTTGAATTATTTTTTTATATCCCGGTCTTAGTTTTCTCAGAAGCTGGCTGGTCAATATTGTTAGTTTGTCATTTCTTTATTGAATTTCGACAGATAGAAAATGAATATGGACCAGTGGAATGGGAAATCCGTGACCCCGGTAAAGCTTATACTAAATGGGCAGCACAGATGGCTGTAGGTCTTGACACTGGTGTCCCATGGATTATGTGCAAGCAAGAGGATGCCCCAGACCCGGTTGTAAGTTAATCTGCCCATATTTTCAACGCTTTCTTCTTTTTAGGATTCTAGGTGTCTTCCATTTATTGTCACCAAACTTTTTTAGTGGGGGCTTGACAGTACATTATCAACTTAGGTGGCTTTTAACTTACCCTTCTCCTGTCGAAATATTTGGGACCTACCCATCTCTATAGTTTTGTCTTTTCTTCCATTAGTATAGGAGTTGGGTTTTGTAATAAATGCAATGATGAACACGTTTCCTTTGAAATTGTCATGTTTTACTGTGAGGATCCAGTTAAAAAGGTTTACTGGTTCTTGGATTAATTTTGTTATTTACTTGGAATTTCTATTATCAACTACTTAAGCTATTATTTTCAACTAACAAAGCTTCCTGAAATTTCTCCCTCACTTGAACCTGTAATTCTTGATCATGGGACAGATTGATACCTGCAACGGTTTCTACTGTGAAAACTTCAAGCCAAACAAGGACTATAAACCCAAAATGTGGACTGAAAACTGGACTGGATGGTAAGTCACATGTATAGCTTGTGTAGGCAATTTTTTTTTTTTTTTTTTTTTTGTTTTCTCTTTTCTACCTTATATATCTTATTTTGTTGAAAATCTTTTTCAGAGACTGATTTTCTTCTTATATCTGCTGTATCCCCAGGTTTACCGAGTTTGGTGGTCCAGTTCCTCATAGACCAGCAGAAGACTTGGCATTGTCAGTTGTGAGGTTCATCCAGAACGGTGGTTCTTTTGTTAATTATTATATGGTACATAATCTTTCATTATGTTTCCATCTTATTCTAATTCACCTGGTGTATAATCACCTAGAGTAATTCAGTAAATATACTTCTCTGTTTTTATTCTTTTTGAACTTTTGGTCACAGTACCATGGAGGAACTAACTTTGGTCGGACAGCTGGCGGTCCCTTCATTGCAACCAGCTATGACTATGATGCCCCTATTGATGAATATGGTATGCGTGTAGATTAGCTTTCTAGAGTAGTTTGTGTTAAAGTTGTTTACCTGCCTCATTTATTTCTTTCAAGGGTGGCGGCTAATATCATATTCGAGGCAGGGGCAGACCTAGGTGTAAACCCCCTTAAAATTTATATTTTTTATGAGGTAAACCCCCAAAAACTAATTGATCCCCCCCCCCCCCCCCCATAAAAAAGCTTTTTTTATAGTCCCCACATCAAAATTTCTGGTTCTGCCCCTAGTTGGAGGAAGATTGGCTAGTATTGTTCCCTTTATACTTGGAACCAAAAAAATATATGCCCCAATAATCTTAACAAGGTTCTACTATGTACCAGGACTACCACGGGAACCAAAATGGGGACATTTGAGAGATCTGCATAAGGCTATCAAATTATGTGAATCAGCTTTAGTTTCTGTAGATCCCACAGTGAACTCACTTGGAAATAATCAAGAGGTGATTTTTTCAGCTAGCCAAAACCAACTACACGTATTGAGTGTATTCTCTTTTCAACATTTTCTCATCTTCACTTTTATATTCTAGGCTCATGTATTCAAGTCAAAATCTGGTGGTTGTGCCGCATTTCTTGCAAATTATGACACAAAATCTTCCGCGAAGGTGTCCTTTGGGAATGCACAATATGACCTGCCACCTTGGTCCGTTAGCATTCTTCCCGACTGCAAAACCGTAGTTTTCAACACTGCAAGGGTAAGGGAAAACTCTTGGCTATGTCCAAAAATCTCATTCCTGTCGTAGTTAAAGTTTGATGCACATCCAAATCATTTTCACATGTCATTTTGTTTACAAAAATGATCAATTTCTCATTTATCTTCTGGAAATTACATTTTCCTGCAGAAGCTTTTTAAAGGTAGATGGAAGTTTACATTTTAATTTGAAAAGTAAAGTTCATTTCTGCTTTATATTATATCCCTGCATGAAAAATGTCAAGGATGAATTTTAATATCTGATTTTAAATTACAATTTTATATACAGCTTGGCGCCCAAAGCTCACAGATGACGATGACATCTGTAAATAGCGCATTTTCGTGGCAGTCATACAATGATGAAACTGCCACTGCTGATGATGATGATTCAACTACAATGGATGGGCTCTGGGAACAAGTAAATGTCACTAGAGATGTTACAGACTATTTGTGGTACATGACAGAGTAAGCACTTTATAACCAATCACTGCACTGCCTTCTTTGAGACAACTTCGAGTAAAAGAAGTCCTTGCAATCATGTTGGTATTGATATATTTTATCCCTAATCATTTTTAAATATTCTCTTGCTCAGTATCAATATAGATTCTGGTGAAGGGTTTCTAAAGAATGGACAGTCTCCTCTTCTCACAATATTTTCAGCAGGCCATGCTTTACATGTTTTCATCAATGGTCAACTATCAGGTAAGTCTGGTTCTTGCAAAATTATTTCAAGTACAACTTTGATTTGATTAATTCATCAGCTTCTTATTCTTAATGCAGGAACTGTTTATGGGGGACTGGACAATCCTAAATTAACTTTTAGTGACAATATCAAGCTGGGGGCTGGCATCAACAAGATTTCTTTATTAAGTGTTGCTGTGGGTCTTCCAGTAAGTTTTTTCACATGCATTCATGTTCTTTACACTATTAATTGCACAACAATATGATGCTTATGATCTCTGAATTGTCATATTGATATGCATCAGAATGTTGGCTTGCATTTTGAGACATGGAATGCTGGGGTTTTAGGCCCAGTCACTTTGAAGGGTCTCAATGAGGGGACAAGAGATCTGTCCAAGCAGAAATGGTCATACAAGGTATGTTGTCTATATGATTTCTGTTCCACTCGCTTCATCATACTTAAAAAAAAAAAAAAAAAAAATTGTATTGGTACTATTCTAAATTTAAAGAGTCCTAACCAAATCACCAAATCTTGACAAGCACTTTTGATATTATTTGCAAATAAACATTAAAAGAAACTAATGCTGAACAAGCTGGATTCTTAGAGGAAAATAAGCACATCTTTGTCAATTAAGGGTATGCTAAATCAATATGGAACTTTTAAACTATGCAATATGTGAACATCAATAACAATTCTAAATTAAATATAAAACTGGGATATGTAGAAATAGTTAACAGATTTTAAATGGATGTTTTGTCACCATAATATTCCAAACTCACAACAGGCTTAGAGACTTATTTTTGCATGTTCCTGAGCAGATAGGTCTAAAAGGTGAAGCTTTAAGCCTTCATACTGTTAGTGGGAGTTCCTCTGTTGAATGGGTGGAGGGATCATTACTGGCTAAAAAACAACCTTTGACATGGTACAAGGTAAGAACAATTTCAATACTCAATTAACACGTTCCTATTGCTCTTATGGATTCCCAATTAATGGATTTGAAGCTTACAAGAATTAAATGGATGTTGTGATATCTCCAGGCTACTTTTAATGCACCAGGAGGCAATGAACCATTAGCTTTAGATATGAATACCATGGGAAAAGGTCAAATATGGATAAATGGTCAGAGCATCGGACGCCACTGGCCTGCATATATAGCACATGGTGGTTGTGGCGATTGTAGTTATGCTGGGACATATGACGATAAGAAATGCCGAACTAATTGTGGAGAGGCCTCTCAAAGATGGTGAGAAAAGTTCTACTTGATTTGTTTAAGGGTCTTTTTGGATTTCCGGTTTCAAAACGTGCAATTTAGAAAATAGCAATTTCAAAATATGTAATATGAAAATGCAATTTTTAAAAATGCACCATTTTGCATGTAATTTGAAAATACAGATTTTTCTATTTTTTCAAACTGCAATTTTTTTAAAAAATGCACTTTTGGCCTGCAAAATTATTGGGCCAAGTTTCGTGCATTTAAATATTTATGATAAATCTGTTATTTTCAGGTACCATGTTCCACGCTCATGGCTGAATCCGAGTGGGAACCTACTGGTTGTGTTTGATGAATGGGGTGGTGACGCAACTGGGATTTCTTTGGTAAAAAGGACAACAGGAAGTGTCTGTGCTGATATCTTTGAAGGGCAGCCGACACTGAAGAACTGGGACATGCTAAACTCTGGCAAAGTGAATAGACCAAAAGCCCATTTGTGGTGCCCACCTGGGCAGAAAATCTCTCAAATTAAGTTTGCTAGCTATGGACTGCCTCAGGGAACCTGTGGAAGCTTTAGAGAAGGGAGCTGTCATGCGCACAAGTCCTATGATGCTGCTCAAAAGGTATCTGAACAATTTTAATTATTATTATTATTATTAGAGGAAAAAACACTTTAGCCCTATAATGCATGCTGCCTCAGGGAACAATTTTTCAGTTTTACTTATTTTGAACATCAGTTATTATGTTTATCTTACATTAATCAACCTGGATCCTCCCTTGCAGAACTGCATTGGACAGCAATCATGTTCAGTAACTGTAGCTCCTGAAGTTTTTGGAGGGGATCCATGTCCAGGTAACATGAAGAAGCTTTCAGTTGAGGCCATCTGCAGTTAAATATAGCAGCTTCCGTAACCTACAAAATAAATGATGAGCCACTGGCTCATCTCAGTACATAAAAATACATACGTTCCAGATTGCACAAGGATATAAGCGTATAGTGCTGTGCCACACAACCACACGGCCAAAGCCAATTGTAGATAGTGAAGATGATTCTAAACATGCATCAAAGATGCTTCATCATGTGTATAGGCAAGCCAATCATTTGTCAAATATAGCAGCTTCATACGTTATACATAGGGCTTATTACAGATGAGAGTCTAGCCATTTAGCCAGACAAGCCTTTAACTTGCTTGTTGATTGTCATGTAATTTTCTGTGAAAGTAGTTTCCAAAGAATAAATTGGAAAGTAATATATACTTCCTGGTTAATTGCAGTTTGACTTGTTAATTTGTACTACTGAACTAAAAAATAATCTCTTTTTTCTTGTCATATCATAAGGTTAGCAAGGAATAAGTGGAACAGAGAGAATTTATTTTATGGTCAAGATTTTGTTTTGTTGCATCTAACGATGTACATGGTGCTATGTCATTAAAGATTTTAATGACATGACAACATTTACACCATTAAATCTATAAAATCTGATCTGGACTATGAGATATTGAATGGGGAACTCTTTTGTGCTATCTAATTAATGATCTTGTATCATCACAATCATACAATAATTTAATGAGCAATACTGGCGTGCAACATGTTGGCAATATCAAAAATATTGATCTCCTTTCCTTCTAGAGGCATTTCTTGCAAGCTTGAGGCTGCTTCCTGATAAGGGAATACTTTCTTCTAAAATATGTAGGCTGACGGGGTATATTTTAAGTGACTTTTTTTTTTTTAAGTAATTGACATAAAAAACCACTTAAAATAAGTCATGTCAACCGATGTTAAATAGGTGTGATAAATGGGTACTCTCCAAAATATGTATAGTAATATGCAGAGTGAGTTTAATGCACTGTAAGAGCTTGAAGTTGCTGAAAGTATGGGGTTGTATCAGCCATCTTTATAGTTATTCATTGACAAACAGAATATTCAATCATTTACTTACACCTTTAAGGTACTCATAGATGATAGGACAATAGAATACTACATGTGTTTTTACACTTTACTCATCTCACTAACTGGATAAAATGGTTAGGAACTCACCGAGCAACTTCTGCATAAACAGGGGAGCTGTTCCTTCACAAAATCTCCTCTCAAAGTGAAGATAATTTACGAGTCAAGCTGTTAATTATATCATCTATATCTTTGTCAACTGGTGATTCTTTTTGCCCTTGATGCTTCCACTTTACCAATCTACTGCTGAGATCCATTAGCATCATGACTCCATCTTCATCAATTCCGAGCTGGATTAGCCTCTTGATACAATTAATCAAGTACTTGCAAGCCCTTAACTTCACCCGGAAAATAAATTGGAATCCACTCTCTTCAGTTTCAAACAATAAAACAGACATGCTCTCAACGGTATCTGTTAAACTGAAGACAAGACAGGCACCTGCTAAAGCCTCCCTCTTATTACATTGATCAGTCCACCTAACCGATTCTTCCCACCCTATAGAGCTCCATTTTACATGCTTCAATTTCGTGCTCTTATTTTCTATTGACTTAAGTATTCTACCCGTTGCAGCATAATGTAGCAGCATATGACATCCATCTTCATCTATATGATTCAAGCACCCTATCAAGATGCCCAATGGGATTCTTCTGAACAACTGGTTTTGCTGAAAATTAAGACCACGAGATGATTTGGCCTCACAAGATGCAGTAGTGTTGACAGTGTAATTCCAATACCCCATGCATATGTCCTGGAATTCTTTGAGCCAGAGTCCAGTGGTTTGAAAATCATGCTCCTTTTTGAGAGTATAATCCTTGTTGTGATGAAAATTAGGTTTCTTCAGTTTCTTATTGTAACTGGCTGTTTCTTTGTCATGTGAAACTGAACACTTAAGAATCCAGGATTCTGATATTTTAGTTAAAGATTCAATGAGCAAATCCTGATGAGATTTACTAATGGGGCTCAGAATCCATGCTATGTACCTCGCCGCAGCAGCACGATAAGAATGTGGTTCCATGTCATGTGTTTGTTCAATTTTGGCCGTCCCCAATTTGAACTTTGAATGAAAATTGTGTGGAAGGCTTTCCTCAGAGAAGAGTAAAATAGAAGCAAAATAGAACCAATCTGGGAAGTTGATTGCCAGAGCCCTGCTATGCAACAATTTTTTTTAAAAAAAGAGTAAACCAAGAAAAAAGAAATTGTGATTGGATCAAGATGCTGTAAAAGCCTATTGCTTTCATGTGGATTAATGGGGTAAGAATTTACCAAGAAGATTTGTGATCGATTGTTCTAATATTCAGAGCAGCTGGTTTGGTTGTTGAATCAAAATATTTCCTAGCACAAGAAACTGGTTCACTTACAGAAGAAGTTAACTGCAGAAAGCTTTCGGATGAGAGCGGTCCAGTCAAGGTTCTTAATAAGTGGTGGCTGTATGGAAAATATGCATTAGAAAAAGGCAGCTTCGATCCCAATTCCACTGATATCCCCCACCATGTTGGTCTGGAGATTACATCTACTATTACTGAGACAAACTTAGTTAGAAACTCTTGTACAGAGGCCAGACCCCTGTTGTACAAGTAAATTAGAAAAAAGAATTAGATACGCTGGTTAAAATAAGGTACCTATGACACATTTTAAAATAAGGTACCATATGTCATTATCAGCTTTATCTGTAAAAATTTATCTTCGGCAGTAAACTAATGAAACCCAAATGACATAATTTCAGAACGTTGGCATTAATTAACAATATGAATACTTATTCCCAAAATAAAGCCTCGTTTTAAGACATGTAGTACGTCTACAAAACCATCAAACATTTTTTGAAGTTTTTATACAAGCAAAATTAGTTGAAAAAAAAAAAAAAAAAACCTGACAGTGAACTCCAAATCATTTAGTCAGAAGGCTGGGTTTCATCAGCAAAAATAGAACGAAAAAAAATACAAAATCATTTCATGTGGTTCCACTAAATTGCAAATAGCTCTCTAGGGTTTAAAAGTAACCAAAAACTCCTTGTGGTAAGCAAACAACACAAATGGGCTCCCTGGATTGATTTTGCAATTTTTCCAAAATAAAAGGCATGGTTATAGCTTGACAAAGTTAATCTACTTATCAGGGCAATCATCATGAGACAGTCAAGGAAATCATGACCAGAAAGTAACAAGCACACAAGAGGCATGACGCATTTAGAACCAACTTCACGTAAAACCTCAGTTCCTTCAAGGATGAAAGAGAGAACAATCAATGATGCAAAGAGCTGAAGCATTGTGATCAAGAAATTTGTACTCACGTCACTAGAAGCCATCTATGTAACAAAGCTCTGGTCTCAATAAACATAGTGGGAGAAAGTACCAAGCAAATGATTGTAGAGCGCCAGTCCATCCTCTCATGAAATTCCTCATTCAAGCAAATGAAAGGCCTCCCCATAGTTTCTTTTAAAAGTTTCAAAACATCATGCTTTAGCGTTAATGGGTCAAGATACCAGGACAGCAACCTGCAAAAGGATTACATATAAATGCCAATTCACAAACTTACAAATGCTGACGAACATATAGCAGCTTGCCAACATTAAGAGAGCTAGACACACAATAAAGATTTATGCAAACTTAATGGCTAAAATTTCATCAACTTTCTCATTGGATAAGAGTACTTTGCTGAGATTGGAAAAAAATAATAAAACTCATCACAACCCAAAGGAAAAGGGTATTGATAGCAGGATAAGTTAGAAAACTAAGATCACATATGTGAAACATGCTACAACATTTGGCAGAGCTCTCTATCCACAACAAACCTGAAAGGAATTTCATGGTTCTTAAGGGAGAACTCTCTGGGCAAATGGCAGAGCAGCTGTGAAACTGCCGTGCTTCTTCCATCAATTGATTTCGCATCAAGAACAAGAGCTGATGGGAACAAATATCGATAACAAGATGCTGAAATCACTACTCTTACAACAGCACACGATAACATCTGTGCAAGCACCCCTGCATTACATGAAAATTATGTTCTCAAATCAAAAAAAATAATAATAATAACAAAAAAAAGTGTGTTAGCAAACTTAATGAAAATGATTAAAATTCCAAATTCCAAGTAACAGAAAACTATTCTTACAAATTTATTTACATTGATAAGCACTAAATCATAGTCTCAACCCTTATCCCCAATAATAATTCAACAAACTCACCATGTCCCTCCAATTTCCCGACAATATCGGCGCACGCTTCGATCAATTCCGTACAATCTTGGTGTGAAAACGAGCTACCGACCTGCAAAACCTCGTCTTTCTGAAGCCTAAATACCTGGCAAGAAATCGACGACGACAAAACAGTGGCAATCGTCTGGACCAAACATTCAAGCACCGAATTGAAAACCTAAACAAGAACGAACGACACAATTAGACAAAGGAGAGGTCACAATAGAACGCTGTCTCCAAAAACCTTAACCTAGGAGCTTCGAAAGAGCTAAACCTGGGGTGCTCTGAAGCACATTAGGGATAGTGCCGTATCCAAAACCCTAACCCTAGAGTCTTCGTTGTTGAGGTTCAGAGATTTGTTGAACATTGAAATTGAGAGGCTAAGAGCTTCTTCTTCTTCTTGATCTTGTTCTTGATTGAGGGTTTTGAGGTGCGAAGCGAGCCTCGCGAAGAGATCAGTCACTTCTGGTACTGTGGTCATGGTCCCAGAGAATCGAAGACGGTGATCCAGGGTTCGCGCCAAATTTTGCAGTATTTAAAGCGTTACGTGGTGTTTCAGGCATTTTGTGAAGCCCATTAACGTCACAGACTCACAAGCCCAAAAGGAAAACTAAACTCTGACTGAAAAGTAAAACAAGAGGTAAATGTAATTCACGCACAGGTAAATTTGGAGCACTTAAGTTATTTCTCACTTTTTAAAGGTTTTTTTTTTAATAAAAAATAAAAAACAAAAGTATTGTAATGGATCATAAAAGTAAAAGTAGTTTGGCGGTTTTGTATTATTATTTTTGTTAATATATATTTTTTTTTTAAAAAAAAAAGTTATCAAACAAAGTCTTTATTTTCTTATCCCGTAAGATCACTCAAAGAATTAGGGTTTGGTTGATATAAAAGAAAAAATAGTTTTAAAGTAATAAGAATAGATTTTCTCATGGGTGTAAGACCAAATTAAGCATGTATACGACGTGTTTAACGTTTTGGAGTATAGAAAATAAGTATATTAATATATTTATTTCTATACTTGTCTATCTAAAGCCTCATTATTTCATTTAATCACCATTCAGAATTGATTACGTGAATAATCACTTATGTTCAATAACAAAGAATCAGTTGGTCAGACATCAAGTCCTGAATCGAGACAACTTGCGAAAAAAAAAAGTGTCTCGCAAGGGTCACTCTATTAATGCAAGTCAATATTCGTTTTGGAAAAGGAGATGAGCTAAGAGAAAATTAAATTCCATGAGTGTTTGGCTAAAATTGAATATACTTCTCGAGTGTATTCCCTCTTTTTTTTTTTTTTATGAGTGTTCTCTCCTATGCTTTGTCGATTAAAAAGGGAGTCTATGGAATAACCAATTTAATTATGTGGCCTCCGGACCCCAAAAATTAAAAAGTGTTAACAGTCCATATAACAAAGGCTAAGATACGATAGACACAACCTCTCTTTAACGTTCGTGTGCCTATTTTGGTCTCGCTGTGTTTAGTCAGCCTATAAGGCTTGCTAAAGATGCATGGGCCTACTTGGGCTCACCAAATGGGCTGAAAAGGCCCACTTTTTAGGGGCTTTTAATTCTATGGTACACCAAGTAATCTGGTTATAACCAATTTTATATATATTAATTATTGTCTTCAAGGAATTAAAGAGCATGACATTAGATCAGTCAAATTATAGTCACGATTTCAGGGAGAAAAAAAAGGGGAAATAAAAAGGCCACATATATGCACGATGAACAGGTAAATAATGCATGCTTATATGGTAGGCAATTAAGTTTTCCATTCAGTTTGTGTGGGAGTGGAGGATTTTAAGGCCAGTGGACAAAAGCTTTCCATTTGACTGGGTAATTAGCCGACTACCCCAATTTAGCGCTAAAGGGAAAAAGACGGATAAAAAGGGGGAAAACCAAAAAAACAAGAAAACAAAAACACAACCAATGGATAAGGAGTACGTACATGTATGAAGCTTCCACGTCAACTAAGGTTCTCTCTCTCTCTCTCTCTATATATATATATATGTGTGTGTGTGTTTTGTATTTATAAACAGAGAACAAGGTTGTTCTTTCCCTAGTTTCTTTAATTTATAATTACTTTTCTCTACCACACGCTAATTAACACAGACAAACAGAAGCTAGGTTAATTTGTTTGTCCGGGAATGATCATCATGGATTCAAAAGTCTTGATAGCGTCGGAAAAATTAAGAAAAAGCAACGTCGTGTTTTGCATGGTAATTATCTTTGTCTCATGCGTTTTGGCCGTGACAGCCACCGTCTCTTACGACAACAAAGCCATCCTCATTAATGGAAGAAGAAGACTTCTCATATCTGGCTCCATTCACTACCCGCGAAGCACTCCTGAGGTA
>FXXK01000052.1:264736-308630 GCA_900184695.1 Betula pendula
TATATATGGTTAATTTCTTTGTTGACTAATTGCATGCAGATGTGGCCTGAGCTTATTCAGAGGGCTAAATATGGAGGCTTGGATGTCATCCAGACCTATGTCTTCTGGAATGGCCATGAGCCTTCTCAAGGACATGTAATCTATAATATTTACTTTTATTTATTTATTTACTTATTTTTTCTTTTTCTTTTTTTGTTATAATATAAAAAGTTAATTTCTTTCCTCATCTTTTTTCTATGTTTTTCCCAGTATAATTTCCAAGGGAGGTATGATCTAGTTCGCTTCATAAAACTAGTCCATGAAGCAGGTCTTTACGTAACTCTTCGAATTGGTCCTTACGTATGTGCTGAATGGAATTTGGGGTAAGACATATAACAGTTGTACACACATACCTATATTAATTGTTACAATATTATTAAATTCATATTTTCTTATAAAGTTAAACTTTTGAAATAACTGGTAATTTAACTAATTCAGTTTAATGGTTTTAACATAAGGGTAAAATTGTTTTAAAAAAAATGTAAAATGACAATTTTGTCCTCATGTTAAAACCAACGATGAATTTGAACCGGAGAGGATTCAAGTAGAATAAAATTTCTTAGCTCAAATATTATGTATTATTGTTCTAAACAACTTGTTATATATATATATATATGGTATATGCTAGGGGATTTCCTGTTTGGCTGAAGCACGTTCCAGGCATTGAATTTAGAACTGACAATGAGCCATTCAAGGTTAGGCGGTGCAAATTGTAATTAATGCTTTCTTACATGCGAAAAATTGTTATAATCAATCTATTCATAATTTTATATATATATATATATAAAATGATTTTGTGTATGATATATTGCATTGAAGCGGGAGATGCAAAAGTTTACCTATAAGATTGTCGATCTAATGAAGGCAGAAAGGTTGTTTGAACCTCAAGGGGGCCCCATAATTCTATCTCAGGTATGTATAAGGCATCTCATATGTTAAATCATTAAATAAATGATTAAATTTATTTTTTTAATATTATTTTTTTAGTCTTTAGAATAAATTGTGATTTAACAATGGATAATGCTATTAATTAAAATTATCCATTAGATCAACACTTATAAAAAAATATATAATAATAATAATTAATTTTTATTGTCACGCCATTTTAATTGTATAATAGTCATAATATACTAAATAACATTACTCTTTAACAAATGTATATATATCAAGTTAGATACGTCCTTAATTTTAGGCCTTATAAGTTAAATTATTTTACTAGTTCTGATTTTATTGTCTTTTTTTTTTTATTTTTTTTTATTCTCTGATTTTATTGTCTTTGGAATAACTCTTTAATTAATACAGAGCTATTTTATAATTAATCTTTTCAAATACATTTTGTGTGGCAGATAGAGAATGAATATGAACTGGTGGAGTATCAAATTGGTCATCCGGGAGTAGCTTATACGCGATGGGCAGCCGAAATGGCTGTTGGTACGCAAACTGGGGTCCCATGGATAATGTGCAAGCAGGGCGATGCACCTGATCCAATTGTAAGAATTTCCTATATAATCATATATTTCTTCTTTTGATGGAAAATATATGCATATTTCTTAATTTGCAAGCCATTCATTATTAAATTGACACGTATTCTTAAATCATGTGATTTTTACATATATTTTTTTAATTCTCACGTGCTTTATTTTAATAGAACATATCAGTTTAATTAATTGGGTTATTTGGAGGAAACATTATTTCTTTCCTCTTTTAAGCTTAATTTTATTATTTGTATTACAGATAAACACCTGCAATGGGTTCTATTGTGAGAACTTCAACCCAAATAAGAACTACAAACCCAAAATGTGGACAGAACTCTGGAGCGGTTGGTAAGTACGAAAATGTCTTAAATAGATCGACAAAAATTTCCTTTAAACTGGGTTTGAAAATTTTTTTCTAACTCAATCTATAAAATTGTTATGTATCTCTTAAATATGTGAGAAACTCAAGCACTTGTATTTTAAATAGTTTTATTAAAAAAAAAATCATGTGCTTCTCGCATGCTACTTAAAAAATTATATGTTTTTCACGTATTAAATGACACATGAAAAATTTGTAAATTGCGTTGAAGAAATATCTTCCGGCCTAGTTTAGAGAAATTTTTGTCTGTCTCACAACTATCTAGAAATTGTAAACCTATCTAGAAATTGTAACGTACTTATAATTTGATTGAAACACTTAAATCTAGCTAATTTACATGCACCCAGGTTACTGAAATTTGGTGGTCCAGCTCCATATAGACTGGCAGAAGACGTGGCATTTGCAGTGGCAAAGTTCATACAAAATAATGGTACATATTTTAATTATTATATGGTAAGTCAATCCTTCCTAATCTTTCCCAGAAAAAGAAAAAAAAAATCTCCATCTAATTGTTTTGAATCAAATGAAATCACGCATGGAATTTGTTTTGTCCATTTTTCATTGTAGTATCATGGAGGAACAAACTTTGGCAGGACTTCTGGGGGTCCATTTATTACCACCAGTTATGATTACGATGCCCCAATCGATGAATACGGTGCGTTTTCAGGACTATTAATCCTGCAAAGTTTCTGTTTTTTGGGGAGAGATTTCATGCAAAATTATAATATATTTATTCATGTTCATCCTAATTCTCTGATTTACAGGACTACCTAGGGAACCAAAATATAGCCATTTGAAAGACTTGCATAATGCTATCAAGCAGTCTGAAGCAGCTCTCGTCTCCAATAATCCCATAATTGCATCACTTGGGAAAAAGCAGGAGGTTTTCTTCTATTCATCAGATTGCTAAACTATGAATATAAAACATTGTTTGTGAACTTTCAAACGTTTTGAAATGACCTCTTAAAATTTAAAAACGTTTAATTTAGGTCATTGAATTTTTAATTTCCCGGCCCATCCATTAAAATTTTTCATTAAATTCAAACGGATGAATGCCAAAATTCTCAAAATAACCCTAATTTGTTAGGAAAAAAGAAAAAAAAAATTATAATAATTTAAGCATTGATTAGAATTTAACGAAATTTGTAAAAATATCCACGTTTGAATCTTTGAAAAATAAAATAGAAAAATTTAACCGGATTTAATAGAAAATTCTAACAGAGTGAAATTGCTAGAAATTGAAAGTTAAGTAATCTAAATTAAAAAATTTTGTACTTTTAAAATTATTTCAAAATGTGTGAAGTTGGTACAGGTTTTATGAAGTTTTTCCTCATTCTTTCATGTGTGCGCGCGAGCTCAAGCAACCACTTGGATTAATTACATTAATCTTCTGAATCTGAAGAACTAATTTTGGTTCTCATTTCTATTTATTACAAGGCTCATGTTTTCAAGTCAAAATCTGGTGTTTGTGCTGCATTCCTAACAAACTACGACCAGCAATATTCTGTAACAGTTCGATTCGGAAATGGCCGATATGATCTGCCTCCTTTTTCTATCAGCATTCTTCCTGACTGCAAAACTGAAACCTTTAACACTGCAAAGGTAAGAACAACACTCTTTAGGCATTCTTCCTGACTGCAAAACTTAAATATATTAAGAAACAGTTGGCTCATTACGATAAAAATTTCTCGGTCCGTCCGTGTATTCAGGTCCGTCGCAATGGCTCGCATATGAAGATGGTGCCATGGAGTTGGGGATTCTCATGGGAGTCATACAATGAATGGGTTGCCACTGCTTCTGATAAAGGTTCATTCTTAGTAGATGGGTTAAAGGAGCAAGGAAGTGTCACCTGGGACACCACAGACTATTTGTGGTACATGACAGAGTGAGTAATACAGAACCAATCATGGTGCTCTTTTGAATTTTAATCAAAATCATCATATATTGTTCTTATTTCACTTTTGGATCTTTTTTTGGTTGCAATTCACAGCATCACTATAAGAGAAGATGAAGAATTCCTAAAGAATGGACGGCTTCCTTTCCTCACTGTTGCATCAGCAGGCCATGCTTTGCAAGTTTTTGTCAACGGTCAATCAATTGGTAGACATTCTGGCTAGCTGTACAAGCAAAGTTTTGGGAAATAAACCTCGGGGAAAAATGCAAAATTAGTTAATATGGTTTACTTGATTTACAATTAGCTCCTTATAATATTAAAATGAATTCAAAAGTCACCGAGGTATGCCAAAAAAACAATTGACTTCCTATAATCAAATTCTGTCAACTAATTTAACAGATTCCATTAGTATGATACTGACTTGAATAGGACATATGTCATAATTTTATTGGTTCTAATGTGTCAAACTATCAGAATCTATTAAGTCGGTAGACGAAATTTGACCGTGAAAAGTAAATTATTTTTTTGGCATACCTCAAGGACTTCTGAGTTCATTTTAATACCACATGAAGCTAATTGTAAATCAGGTAAACCACATAGACTAATTTTACATTTTTCCCATAAACCTCAATGATTCTAAGTTTATCGTCATCCTTTTAACTTATGGATTTTCTACTTTGGCAGGAAATGCTTATGGGAGTTATGAAACTCCAAAACTAACATTTAGTGGCAGAGTGGACCTGAAACTTGGTGTCAACAAGCTTGCTTTGTTAAGCTCTACTGTTGGTCTCCCGGTCAGTGTTTTCATTCCTTATCAGTCTACTCTTTTTTCCAAAACATTCTTGTTGGCAGGGGAACCTCACATTTTGTACTCATATTTGATTGATTTCAGAATATTGGCCTGCATTTTGAGACATGGAACGCTGGGGTTCTTGGCCCAGTTACATTGGAGGGAGTCAATGGTGGTAAATGGGACTTGACAAAATGGAAATGGTCCCACAAGGTTTGTTTCCTCAACACCCTGATCTAATGATCTCAAATGCCAATTTCTCATCATAATGAAAAATCTGGAATTCTAAAGTTACTAGCAGCATGAATAGTACTGAATTTAAGAGTGGCAACTCGTGTTGACATGTCAAGTTTGAGTCATGTTAAGACATAAATATAAGACTATATCGATTAACCATAACCCGACCCTAACATGCTAATTTTGTGTTGGGTTCGTGTTGGATTTGTGAGTCGTGGCGAAGTATGAGTATAAAACTATATAGGTCAACTCTAATCCGACCCATTTAATTAAACGAGTTAGAACCTTCAAACTTGACATGTTGAGTTTTGTTAAGTTTGCGAGTCATGTAAAAAATATCTGCCCTAACAAAACCCAAGCCAGTAATTAAGTTCATCAAGCTTTAAGCAAGTAAAGTAAGATCACACTAGAGTCATAGAGAAAACAGTACACTGCGGTGACTTTTGGAATGATTTCTCCAAATATAATGCCATTCAACAAACAGTTGGAACAGTTTCTTGATCCACATCATATTGGGTATGATTAATGAAGTTGGCATAATAATCTCACTTCTGTGCATGTTCTGAGCAGAAAGGTCTAGAAGGTGAAGCTTTAGGTGTTTTTTCATTCGAAGGAAGCTCCTCTGTGAAATGGACAGGAGGATCATCATTGGCCATAAAGAGGCCTCTGACTTGGTACAAGGTGAGAACCATCCTGCTAACCTACTATGTTGTTTTTTTTTTGTTTTTCCATTTCTCTTGAAAGAATCTGGGACAAAAATATGGTAGTTTTTGTACAAAAGTTGATTTAATGGTTGGTTTTTGCAGACTACTTTTGATGCACCAGAAGGAAATGAACCATTGGCTCTAGACATGATTAGCATGGGAAAAGGTGAGGTATGGATAAATGGCCAAAGCATTGGGCGCCACTGGGCTGCAAACAAAGCAAGTGGTGGGTGTGCCAAATGCAGTTACATTGGATATTACAATGAAAAGAAATGCCTAAGTGGTTGTGGGGAGGCCTCTCAAAGATGGTGAGACGAATTTTAACTTGTTTTCATATCATCCCTCATTGCATCCACATCAGAAAATTGAAACAGATTTCTAACAAGGTTATTAATTCCAGGTACCATGTTCCACGCTCATGGCTGCACCCAAAGGGGAACCTATTGGTCGTGTTTGAAGAATGGGGGGCTGACCCAAGGGGGATTTCTTTGGTCAAAAGAACAATATAAACCAAGTTTTAATTATGGGAAGATAATTGTCTGGATGCATCAGAGAAGCAATATTTGTTAATGTGCTTTGTGTTTTTATTGTTTGTAAAAGCTATAATACTCCTAACAACACTAATCTACATAGATGTAATATTAAATGATTAAAAAAAGCTGCAAGAGAAAAAAGAAATAGAAACACTTGCAATTGAGGTTAAGCAAGGAAGTGAAAAATCATTTATGGCTGAGTAGACCACATTATCTGCAAGAGAAAAAATCCTTTTGATTTTTTGATTTTTATTTTTTGTCAACACATCCTTTCAAATCATTAATTTAAGTAACTTAGCTGATAAAGCTTCATTATCTACAAAAGCTGGGAAAGATTGTTTCAAATCATTGTTCAATCTCTAACCTTTAAACCTAAGGAATTTGCTAATAAATGAAAAAAAAAAAAAAAAAAGTTTAACATCTAAATTATCAAAACAATTGTATGACTAATAAAAATTTAGGAAAAAATTAAATTTAATCTTTAGGTTTTCAACCGATATTAATTTAATTTATAGATTTTCAGTTTCGACAATTAGGTTCTTAGGTCTTTAGCCACATGGACAAAAAGGGGGATGGCCCCTCCCAATTTTGAAAATTTTCCTTATTTTGTTGAGCTTAAAAATTAAACTTAACCTCTTATTCATGCTTTTACGGCGGATGAAAAGATTTGGCCAGCTGGGGGGAATGGTGAATTCCTAGACTCTGTAACCAAAAACAAAAACAAAAAAAAAAAGTACCCCACCTTTTTTTTTTTTTGTAAGTTCATTCATAAAAAACCCCACCTTGGCAGTTATTACCTTGAGCTTACTTTTACAATTACCTGAAGTCCCTCTTTGGCAACATGAGTACAAATCACAATATTTGTTCTCTACTGATAGTTCCCCCCAAGTGGTTTGACATTATTGGATTTGGACCATCCATTAACAGGACAAATCCACGAAGATACTGCTTTTAAATGTTGTGAAGGTACAGATCTATAAAAACATGATTGCTTTTTGCATCATCAGAGATGTCTTTGTAGGTGAAAGATAGCATCAATATATAGGACCATAATTCTCAATGATCAGTTTGTGGGTATTTGGGAGTTGGGAAACCATCCAAAGACCCAATAATCCCTACCACTAAACCTCTAGATTCCCTCACACATGTTTTTAGAAATGCTGCTGGTTTTTCTTTTTCCTAAAGGGCCTCCTTGCCTTCTATCTATCATCACAAAAGGCCTTTTTAAAGCAAAAGGGTTAGATCCCAAGATGATAACTTAACTTAATAAGTTGTCTTGGCTTTGGTCCTTTTGACATCATTGGCTTGGCTCTCTCTAAAGATAGAAAAGTTATTCTGATTTTGAAGAGTAAAGCAGACAAACAGCTCTTAATGTATCATTAAACTTTTAATCTAGGATTTGCGTAAAAGCAAAACATCGATCATTAGCTTAAACGAGTTGGAATCTTAAAGGAAAATAAACGAACAAAGTTTTTCTTTGAACTCAGTCTTAATGTCTTTAGAACGTGTGATTCTCACATACATTAAATATTGTGTCCATAATAACCTCGGTCACCGTCAAAGCGAAAATAATTGGTCCAAATGTGTGAGTAGGAAGGGAACATGCAAACTGCTTACTTACAAGTATAAGATGTAACGTTTTGCACTCTCAGCCGTTGAGTTTGCACGTGTTGTCTACTAAATTGTCCCGTGCTTTGTAGCCCAAGTGGTCAAAAAGTGCATCCAACTCAAAAGAATTCATAGGACATATGTGGAAATTAGGAGCAAGCTCCTAATTTTATCTTATTATCTTATCTCTTAAGCTAATGACCTAAAACAATCACTCTTAGTGAATGGTTATCTACTTGGTGTATATTGAGTGAAACCTCAAAAGTTGAAATAGGGTTTAAGTAATTAGAGACTAGAGAGTTGATTAACTCAAGATGCACTAATGTTAATGATGATTAGATTGCAAAAGAGGGCGGTAAAGGCAGGTAATAAAATGTTGATTTAGCCACTAGGTGTGGTGGAGCAGGGAATGGAGATTCTCATTTGGTTTGTTTATGAATCAGACAAGGGCTTGGTGACAGAATGGTCTTTGATATGCACAATCATCTAAGACTGATTGAAGCCCATAAGAGGCAAAAAGGGACAGCAGGTGGGGCATTCCAGTTTTTTTGGGGGAGAGCCTTGCAAATCCTACAATAATAGAGTCAATATAGGCAGCTCTTGATTTGACCATACGGTGTTCCCAAACAGAAATCCCCAGGAAATCAATCCGAGGCAGAAAGCTCGGCAAGTTTTTGATCCTGTGATCTGTTTCTGCTTGTTTGGTATGATAGAAAATGTCACAAGATGAGGTCAAAATGGTTATATCATGTCCCATATCCTCCTTTTCATGCCTAAAACTCTTACCTAATAACTTTTTGTTATGATATAAATGTCTCATATGGCTTAAGTACAATCTTAATTATGTGTATATAAGCTTTTGGACACTCTCCTTGCAAGCCGGTTTTTAAGAGTGAGTTCTACCAAACATTTGTATGATTTGGCATCAAAGCCAGCCACCACGTCGAGTATAGAATCGAATGGATTGCAACTTTGTAGTCGAGTCACGAAGGAAGCAACCTATAGACCGGGTTAAAATGTCTTGATAAAATGTATGAGAATAGTGTTAAGTCATTGAATACTGATAGATGAGTTGAGCCACCAAAAGAGAAAGGTCTACCATTAGATTAGCGTTGATAGAGTGAGCCACCGTGGATGTCGGCTAGTTGCAAAATATGGTAATATGTTACGATCCTAAGTGTCTCACATAATTTAAGTACAATTTTAATTGTGTATAAATAAGTTATTAAAAACCTTCTCTTTACATGTTGATTTTCAATGGTGAGTTTTTTCAACCCAAAGTTTGTATTACTTTTAGGTCAACTTGTGCAAATAACTGAACTGTACGACAAAAACACTTTTTTCATGTTGCAAAATCTGACAGAAATATATATATATATATAGGGATGTGGACTTAGATTATGACTGAGCATTGCCATTGTTCACTTTGAAATTATGCAATTAGTATGATATCAGAAATGTGAAGGGTATCTGTGCTATTTATGCTTATGGACAGTCATTTTCGGAATCTAGCATTGATTTGCTGTGTAGAGAAATCTAATGGTACCAACTGGCCAAGCCACTGGTGCTGTCAACTAAGAGCTAACTGTCTTAGAGTGTATGTCTGGCTTCCAACATGTTATGAATTGAATGGGACCTAACATTCGAATGGGTCCAATCCAAGAGAGCTTCTGTACAAAAAAATAAAAGAAATCAGATGACCAGAAGCATCTCCAATTCTGTCTTGTTCTTTGTTAAGGACATTTTGATTACTGGTGTGATTGGTTCCTGTTGGCCAATATGGGAGGAGATGTACTAGATGGGACCCTGAAGATTGGTGGTTCTATCCCATATTCATGTGACCAGCTCATTTGTTTGTCCCAACTACTCAATGGTCTAATCTAAATCGAACAAAGGAATGCCTTAGAAATTACAGTGATAATAAGGGCTTGTTTGGATTCAAGAACACAATGTCATGGGCAGTGAAACAAGCCTCAGGTCTAGAGACTCCAAGCCAAGCTGGAAAGAGCCGGGTTTATCGGATCCTGTCCATTCGACGAAGCAAAACATAAACACACTTGGTGAGAGAGAGAGAGAGAGAGGTGGGATCCAAAGCTTTCTTGTTCTTTACTTTTAGATATTAAATGTCAAACACAATCTCAGTTGGTTTGCTTTGAGGATAAAGGGATCAAATGAAAAGCAAAGCTACACTCACTCACAAACAAAGAGAAACCAACAGCAAAAAAAGAAATAAAAAAAAAAAATGAAAGAAAGTTCTTTAATTCTTGCAGTACATCTAAAAATGTTCCCTCCTCTCTCTCTCTTTTCATCCTTCATAATTTTCTTTTCTTTTCTTTTCCTCCCACTCTAACCCACTTTAGAGAAAAAGAAAGATGCTTTAGATGAAAATTAGAGTGATATTATAGAAACAAATCTTCATTAAAAAAAAAAAAAAAGTACTAAGTGTCCTAAACCCCGACACAGTGATAATGTTGAAGAAGCCTACTGGCTTCTCTAAGACCACTGAAGTAAGCTCCATGCGTTGTAGAATAGTGGGTTCTGTGTGTTGCCTCTCCTGCAAACAGAATTTGAAGTGGAGGGGGAGCTGCAGGCTCACAACTGCTGATTCTAGGCAGTGGCTCGGCCATTTTATCTAAATCATCGCCACTTGACCCAACAGCAACATAACTGTAAGACCCCAAAAACAAAGGATCATTACCCCATTGGCTCTTCAATATCTTCGTGACTTTCACTTCACTTCCATGAGACTTCTCCACACAATTCACCTTTCCATTGCATAATTCATGGGATTTAGAGTTCACTTCCCTGTGGGGTTGTAATAGAAAGCTAGAGATTGTTGTTGAGACGCCATTAACGATCTCTTCATCTTCAAGTGATTCAAGTTCTAATGCCTCTTTCCCTGCAAACCAAGCTAGCAGGACACTCGAATTGTTGTAAATTGGGCACAGAGTAGCTGTCCTCCTCATCCACCAAGGTATTTTTTTATGCCGGAATCCGGAGTCGGGTCGATGGAAAACCAATTGGAGAGATGGGAACTTGTTGAAATCATTGCCTTCCACTTGCACAAACAACTTGTTGACAACACTATATCCGAGCCTTGATATAGCCTCAGACTTAAACGAAGGCAGGGGAGGATTGAACAACATACCTGAATCTTCACGAATCCCGGCTTTAAGTACTCCTAAAGAAACCGTGACTATGACATGATCAGCCAACATATTCGACCCGTCACAGAAATGTAGCTTCACAGGCCTCGCGCTAGCAGCATCATGACCATTTTCCATGACTGATGATGATGATGATGATTCATGACCGCCTTCAGGCTGCCATTCAATTCTTGTGACCTTTCGGCCTAATTGGACTAGGCCAGGCGGTAGCACAGAAGCTAGTGACTCAATTATGCTCAAATACCCTTTAGCAATCGTAATTTCTTCACCAGGAAACATACGATATTCGCTCTCTGCCCTATAATCTAAAGTCAAAAGATCATCAGCCGATGTATAAGTCCTCTGGGTGTTCTCAAGCATTGCAAACACAGCTTCTTCAAGCAGTTTTCTGCTCCAGTTGCCATGCCCTTTGAGTTTGACATGTTCTTGGTCTTTTTTAGAATCCCAATAAGCCCCGAGGCCTTGTCGTAGAAAAGAACCGATACTGAGCTTTTCTTTACCGCCATTGACTGCAGAAATCTTGAAAGCCTTAGCTGCAATTTCTTCACTCCCTGGGCCTACACTGTCTTGATCAGTCATCAGCTTCCCCTGAGCATAGTCCATCAGGTTCTTGAAAAGGGTTGTCACAGGGTCGACTATTGGTGGATTTAGCTCAAACCCGCCTTCAGCGACTGTGGTGGGCTCGTCGGAGAACCCGTCCATGCACTCCCACGGCTGCTCTGACTCAAGTGCATGGATTTCTTGTGCAATTTGATGAACTGGGCTGCCTCCAATGCCGTGGATCCACGTAGCACCCATCTCAATCCGGTCACCACCAAACTCAGAAGTGTTGATTCTGCCACCAATTCTTGTCCCACCTTCCACAACAGAAAGCTCAAACAAGTCTTTGAAGGCGGTGGCAGTGTAGAGCTTGTTGGCAGCTGTGAGGCCAGCCATTCCTGCCCCAATAATCACAATTTTTGGCTTCTTAGTCACCATTGTGGCTAAGAGAAAGAGAAAAAGAGAAGAACTGTGAGGTGAGATTTTGTGTTGCCTTGTGAGAAATTTATAAAGGGTTTTTGTGGTATCACTCTTTTATTATACTTGTTGAATTTGTGTAAATAAAGACACGGCTCTACTTTCTTGAACTCTACCATTAAATATATAGCAGAGGCTCTCATACCCAAGTGAGAGACTATTCCCTCTCTTGGATGCTTTCAAGGTCTCCCTCAAAACCCATTGCCATTTATGACCAAAATATCACGAACTTGATTTTTTTTTTTTTTTTTTTAACTTTATGAAGCCCCATGTTACTTCTTGCAAAAAAAGCTCAAAGTTACCCGAGGCAAAAGGAGATATTGTGATGCCGAGAAAAATAAAAGGTTGATAGTGCCTTTCACCAACCTCTGGCATGTACAATTGGCCAATGGGGCTAGGGACGGCCCACCAACTCAGCAAGTCAATGGTCCTGATCAATCGATGGGCCGTCGTTGGGTGGGTCATAACGAGGTAATCATACAAAGCTAACAATCATATTCATTAAAGAGATGGACTAGTCCTCCAAGAAAGAAAAAAAATTGATAGTCGATGGACTAGTATGTTTTGCTTGCATGATTGCTCAATGGGCCATGAATACTGTTACTACAGTTGACCGCATGCCGATAGTTTATTTTAGGAGATCTATGAAGAGACAGAAAACAGGTAGAGATGTATTATTAGAAGTACCGGCGAGAGACACTCTGATGCCTAAGTCTAAGTCAGCGAGAAAATTCTTAATTTGAGGAGGAAATAAAAAGTGAGAAAAAGTTGAACCATCTAGCTGGGGAGCATCTTATCAGTACGGACCGCCCTGTATGGGCCTATGGTGGACGTGGTCGTTGTGAAGCAAGTAACGGCCCCTTTAATAGGCAATTGTAAGAATGATTCTATTGTTTGTCATAATGGTGACGTGGCAAGGAGTATAAGTTTCTCGTGATGCACCTTTCAGGCTTGGTGTTGTCAAACAATGGCCCTCCAGAGGGAGCAAGGCCCATCCGACGATGCTGGTCTTCATCTTCCGACGGACACAACTTAACTCGAGGAGTAAATGAGATTGGCTTGTTTATCAGCCTGACATGCCTCGTGGCTCAAGTGTCCCGTTGGTAAAATGTATCATCAAATACTATTTTCAAAATTATTACTTATTTTAAAATTTTAAATTTAAATGAATAAAAAATTCACTGGTTTTTGGAGTTATACGGCCCATATGGAACTTACTTCCTAGATAGAATAAGTCATGGTCCATACAAAACTTAAGAGAGTTTAGTGGAGGGCAAGTGAAGGAAATTTATGAAGCCTACGATGTACTTCTCTTTCTACCTCTTTTAAAGGCTCACTTTCTTACGTTAATCTTGGAGATTGGGTGGAACCTACTTTTACTAATCAGTTAACTAATAATGGACCAAAGATTGTCTGATTTTACCTTTCATTAAAGAAGATTTCCAGGGACAGATATTTGCCTTTTTCATTGTGTTGTCCAATTGAGTGTTGGATAAAACCTTGTTGAGAAGTGACATTTGGGAATTAAAGAACTTACTTTAAACACTAGCAATTATTTCTTTCATAGAAGTTGCTTTCAAGGCCAGACACGTGTACAAAATACATGTAATTCTCATTAGCATTTTAAACACATCAACTTAATGGAGTGTACTAAAAGGATTTCTCTTTATTAGCGCTCTATATTCCTAAATCAAGTACTTAATAGGCCTTTGGATATAACGTTTAAAGGTTTTGATGACATTGACAGATGATGCGAGATAAAGGTAAAAATTAAATCTGGTGGCCGTAAGCACCATGATGGTGTTGATACCATGACCCATCCTTAACAATATAAAATAAAACAATCTCATGCAGATGTTGATCAATATCTTTAGCAAAAGATTAATGCTCAATAATTTACGAGGCCCCAAACTTCCCTCTAAATCTTCATTAAAGGAAGTGCAGATATGTATGTATCATAGCTTGATCAAAAAGTAAAAGGCATTGGCTTTAAACAAATTTGAAAGTTTCTTAAAATAAAATATACTCTTCTTTAGAACTTGATCAGGTTGACATAACTCACATCAGGAATATTTACTTTTGAGTTAAAGTTCTTATAAAAAAAGTAAGAACATATGCCAATTATCTATATATAACATAGTCCTATTATCACTTGTCAAGAAGCTAACAATTTCATGGGTTCGGGGCTAAATAGGTCATATAAAAGATAATTTTTCTCCATACTAGATCGGAGGAAAAAATTTCAAATTTAGCCTATTAAATTAACATTTAATCTTAAAATATGTAATTTTTACATGCATTTTTAACAGTATTATATTATTATTTGTTGTCTCACCAATTTTAAGAATTCGAGCTGAATATGTCATATAAAAGACAATTTTATTTTCTTCCGTACTAGATTGAAAGAAAATTTCTTAGAATCTATTATGTTAAACTGACTCTGATCTTGAAACATGTGATTATCCAGATTGTGTATAGAAATGAGTGATTTATTAGAAATTAATAGAATGGTCAGATTGATAATCACGGTCAACCTTAGAGTATGGTTGGCCTTCCTTGCATTATAATTTTAAATATGTATGACTAGTACAGTTCATTAATTGGCTATGATTAATATAATAATAATTAGCTTTGGGATGATGCATCATTATCAAAGCTTTGTCAAGGCAAGTCAAAACCCTGATTAATTACCCGATATTGCTCCACATCGTCTCCCGTGACCAAATTTTCTTGAGCACCGAAGCTTGGATCCAAAGGGTCTCCGTAGGATCACGTGCATGAACGTAAAAATTAGAGTTTTTTTTTTTTTTTTTTTTTTTTTATCTGGTTGTGTAAAAAAAAATTAATGAATAAAGCTTTTTTTAAAATTAAGTTGGAGGAATTTTTTTTTTTTAATCAGGTATATTGAACAAACACTTATCTTTTAGATAACGTGATTCTTTCATAAATTTTAATAGAATTAACCGCTCACATGCATTTTACAACCAAGTTAATAAAAAATATAATTCTCCTATACAATACAATAGAAAACTTTGTCCAAAATTGATTGGATTCCAGTTATATCAATAAATTAACCAGAATTTATTACAAAAAATAATAATAATTAATTAATTAATTAATTAACCAGAAGACCAATCACTTCGTATAATAAGTTGCATGGTGAAAAAACGGTGAAAAAAATAGGTGACAGCTGACATTCCTAAACCAAAAAGCAAAGAAGTAGACGTTTCCCAATTCCCACCTTTTTTTTTTTTTTTTTTTTTTTTAATCTCTCACTCTCTCTCTTTTTTGTTTGTAAGTTCTCACTCTCTCTCTATGTCTTAACATTTTTTTTTTCTTTTTTTAAGTACATTTACCCATTATAACGGTAGAGTAATTTGTAATGTCATCTCCAACTTTTAATTTGTGCAATGGTGTAATGTCCCCTTTTTGCACAAAAAATGATAAAATTACTCCTGATAAAAGTTTAGAAAAAAAAAATTAAAAACACAAAAGAAAAGGCAAAAATTCAAGAAAATTGATTTTTTTTTCTAACTTTTTTTTTTCGCTTTTTTTCTAAATTTTATATCAATGGCATTTTTGTTTTTTTTTTTTGCGCAAAAGAAAGACATTACAACTTCAATAATAATTCGAAAGAACATAGCACAAATAAAAAGTTCGACGAAAATATTATAAATTGTTTGGTAATTAATGGATACTTTTTTCCCATATTTTTTTCTTATCAAACTTTGTGTTGATAAGAGTAAGATATTAATGATTGACACCCACATTTCACTTTCTTTTCTTCATAGGGCAAAATTGATATGATTGGGATGGGTACAAAAGTGGTGTTGGGTTGATGTCATTGCTTAATTGTTGTTGGGTATCACTTTTCTTTATATATGCCTTACATCATAATCTACTTTACATATGATTGTGAAAATTGATACATGCTCTACAATCCACATTTTCTCTCGCTTCCTAGTTACAGTGATCTGCGTGTCCAAAATTGGTAAGAAAATACAACCTAATCTGAGAAGACATGAAGGAGGCCTTAGGGTTAGGGTTAGGGTTGGGGTTTTGGCCATAGGATTATTAAGGTTCTTGAGCCACAAACTGCCCTTTTTTTTACCCGCTTCATGTCTAGTGGATCTACATCTACTCCCCATAATTTATTGGCTAGCTATTTTGGGTCACCATGATTTCTCAACCCTATTTAATTTTGTACTTTCTGATGAGTTCTTATCTCTTTGTGAATATCAATGCGGTGAGTGGTAGATTTAATTTTACTCTTTTTCGCCGTTAAAAAATTACAATGCATATCCTTCCCTTTTATTAAAAGAAAACAAAAAAGAAGAGAAAAAAAATTTATGACACCTAAGTCAAATCCTTACTAAACACAAATGATGAGAGAACAAAAAAAATAAAAAAAAATGCAATGAAGTATAATTACCTAGTGTCCTACTCCGGTCAATTTGACCTAACCGTCGCATCATAGGCTCATATAATCTTATACAAATAATGCTATATATTGGACAAGTGTCTTCTTTCTAGCTCCCCAAAATTAATATAATGTAATCTTTTATAGTATTTTGTAGATTGAAAGAATATACTTGTCTAATATATAGCATTACACAATATTATATTCATGATGCACTCAAACCTCACATGTCAACTTAAATTTGCAGCCCTAATTGTACTTTTGAAGGCTATGTCCATCTTATTTTGGGTCACCATGATTTCTCCACCCTATTTAATTTTTGTCCTTTTTATGCGTCCCTATCTATTTGTGAATGTCAATGTAGAGAGTGGTAGATATTACTAGAAGGATTTGGCTTTAGTAGTGTAAAAAAAGTTACATTAGATTTTTTGTACTTTTTTCACTGGTGCATATTTAATTTCACTCTTTTCCATAGTTGAAAAATGTACAAAAAATCTTCTATAGTGTTTTTTTTGTTTTTTAAATATAGAACTTAAGTCAAATCTTTACTAAGCACAAATGATGGGAGAGAATATATATATTTGGAAAGTAAAATGCCATAATAGTAATGAAGTACAATTACCTATAGTTATTTTCCTGTGAACTCAACCTAACCATCGCATCAAAGGCTTTATAGTCTTATACGAATAATGCTATATGCTAGATAAGTATCTTTTTTTCAACTTTTCAAAATTAATGTTGAGTGGTCTTCCAAAGCATTTGGTAGATGAAGAGAAAATATTTGTTTAATCTTATATTTATCATTCAATACGAGTCAAATTCAACATGTAAACACAAATTAGTAGCCTTAATAGTACCGTTGAAGGCTCAGTCCATTTGGCGTATGCAACAATACCACCAACCATGGTGACCACTTTCTTGATTTGCGTGTCAAGATTTTATGGGACTAGGCTTAAGCCCATGTCCAAAACCTCTTCTTTTCCCACAACACTATCCAATAGGTTAGAGGATAAATGTGTGAGACCCCATTTTTATTTTTTATTTTTTGAATTTCTTTTGTACTCTCGAGAAACTATTTTGTATTTATTCTTTCATAGAAATGTAAATCTCATACTTCCCTTTTTTTTAAAAAAAAAAAAGGGTTTCCGAACTGTCTTTGTCATACAAAGTGGTTATATGGACCCATTGATAGATTGCCACCATCAAAGGCATGGGCTTGCTTCAATATTGCAAGAGTGCATGGTCATTTAGTTGTGCTTTTTTTTTTTTTTTTAAAGAAAAAAAAAATTATATAAATAAGTTCAACAGAAATTAACAATAGCCAAAAAACAATAGTCAATGCGGTGAGTGGTAGATATTCCTAGAAGGATTTGGCTTTAGTGGAAAAATTACATGAGATCTTGTTTTTTTTTTTTTTTTTTTTTTTCAAAGATGTAGATTTAATTTTACTCTCTTTCACCGTTACAAAACTATAATGCATATTCTTTCCTTTTTTTAAAAGAAAAAGAAAAAAAAAATTATGGCACCTAAGTCAAATCCTTACTAGACACAAATGATGAGAGAACAAAAAAAATTTTAAAAAATGCAATGAAGTACAATTACCTAGTGTCCTACTCCGGTCAATTTGACCTAACCATCGCATCATAGGCTCATATAATCTTATACAAATAATGCTATATATTGGACAAGTGTCCTCTTTTTAACTCCCCAAAATTAATATAGTGTAGTCTTTTATGGTATTGTGTAGATTGAAAGAATATACTTGTCTAATATATAGCATTACACAATATTATATTCATGATGCACTCAAACCTCACATGTCAACATAAATTTGCAGCCCTAATTGTACTTTTGAAGGCTATGTCCATCCTATTTTGGGTCACCATGATTTCTCCACCCTATTTAATTGTTGTCCTTTTTATGCGTCCCTATCTATTTGTGAATGTCAGTGTAGAGAGTGGTAGATATTACTAGAAGGATTTGGCTTTAGTGTAAAAAAATTACATTAGATTTTTTGTACTTTTTTCACTGGTGCATATTTAATTTCACTCTTTTTCATTAGTTGAAAAAAGTACAAAAAATCTTCTATAGTTTTTTTTTTTTTTTTTAAATATAGCACCTAAGCCAAATCTTTACTAAGCACAAATGATGGGAGAAAATATATATATTTGGAAAGTAAAATGCCATAATAGTAATGAAGTACAATTACCTATAGTTTTTTTCCTGTGAACTCAACCTAACTATCGCATCAAAGGCTTTATAGTCTCATACGAATAATGCTATATGCTAGATAAGTATCTTTTTTTCAACTTTTCAAAATTAATGTTGTGTGGTCTTCCAAAGCATTTGGTAGATGAAGGGAAGATATTTGTTTAATCTTATATTCATCATTCAATACGAGTCAAACTCAACCTGTAAACACAAATTAGCAACCTTAATCGTACCGTTGAAGGCTCAGTCCATCTGGCTTATGCAACAATACCACCAACCATGGTGACCACTCTCTTGATTTGCGTGTCAAGATTTTATGGGACTAGGCTTAAGCCCATGTCCAAAACCTTTTCTTTTCCCACAGCACTATCCAATAGGTTAGAGGATAAATGTGTGAGACCCCATTTTTATATGAGTAAAGATAAAACACAGTCTGGGCTGAAATGAATAGCATTTCAGCCCAGACACATGAACAGTAATTTTACTGTTCATGGGCCCGTAAACAGTGTATTTTTTTTTTTTCTCCTCTGATTTAGCCCAGGCTGAAACACTGTTTCAGCCTGGGCTGATATTAATCGTGACTCTTTTTATATTTTATTTTTTGAATTTCTTTTGTACTCTCGAGAAACTATTTTGTATTTATTCTTTCATAGAAATGAAAATCTCATACTTCCCATTTTTTTTTAAAAAAAAAAGGGTTTCCGAAATGTCTTTGTCATACAAAGTGGTTATATGGACCCATTGATAGATTGCCACCATCAAAGGCATGGGCTTGCTTCAATATTGCAAGAGTGCATGGTCATTTAGTTGTCCTTTTTTTTAAAAAAAAAAATTTTTTTTTATATAAATAAGTTCAACAGAAATTAACAATAGCCAAAAAACAAAACAGACCAATAAACACACTTTAAGCATGTCCTTTCAGCGGCTCTTGAGGTTAGTGGGAAAGTTACCAGCAAATCTGGTTGTAGTTACCAGAGTTTTCAAAAGTGTCAATTATGCTACATGAATCTTACAAAGTTTTGTTTTTATTCGGTACACGTGGCTTCGTCACCACCAATAATAGTATTTAACCCAGAAATACCAAAATGGTATTTAACCAATTTATTTATCTCATGTAAGAGATGGAAATCTTCATGCCATGCCACATTCAATAGTTGATTTGTTTAGGCCCAATAAATGTTCCCTTGGGCCTCTAGGCGTTCTGGCTAAGAAAATAGAGGTAAAGGGCATCAAAATTGCTGGCCCAACAGAAAATAGAAGTGTCGCCTCATCTTTTTTTTTTTTTTTCTTTTTTTCTTGAGCAAGGTGTCGCCTCATCAACATTGATAAAATTTCACTTACTGGTGAGATCAATTATTGGCCATAAACATTTAAATAAAATCTTTAAATAGAAGGGACATGCAGTTTTCTAAATTCGATCCTGATTTGTAAATCCAAATTATTCATTTTAATTTTTAGTTTAATTATAGATAACAATACTTGTACGATGAAATCAAATCGGAGTACTGAATATCTTAATTTGTTGAAAAAATCTTTTACACCCTATAATGTGAAGTTGCCGCATCATATTTTTACACGTTTAACAAAAACAAACTGTCATTCACAATCTCAACCCCTATTAAACAAAACCCATTTTCTTTTCATTTTAAAAGCCTAATCAAACACCATGATTACCTTTAACTACTTCCGCCAACCACCACCGGAGGGAGTGGATCACCAAAGCTAGTCCCTATTTACCAAATTTCCTACGTTATCCCAAGAATCAACAATAATGCTAACATAAAGCTGGGTCGTACCATAAAGATTTGAGTGAAAATTTCACTCTTCAATCACAATTACCTATATTGGTGAAGTCCCATCTCTCAAAAGTTGAAATCCATTATTACTATCTCAGGCAGTTGTTTATCTGAAAGAGTAATGATTTATATAAGTCTGGACTGATTTGAACAGTAAATCAGCCCAGGCTATTTGGGATAAAAAAAAATAATAATAAATAAACAAAATTTGAAATTTGATGTGGGGTTCACAAAAATACAAAGAAAAAACATAGGCTGATTTACTGTTCAAATCAACCCAAGCTTATATAAATCATTACTCTCTCTAGAATGGGCTACATTTGATTGAGAAAGTGAGGGTATATTTTGAATGGGAGTGATTTGATTGTGTGTAGACATGCTCTTGATTATTTGTGAAAAAAGTTTAGGTGTCAACTTTTTAGTGTAGGGTGTAAAATACCCACTTTACACAAGGACCTTATTAAAGTTATTTCCATATTCTAAACTACATGACATTATGCATACAATTACTCGTAACAAAACAAAATTTAAACTGTGAGATGAATCTTCTGCATCTCAAATAAAATGAAAAGGGTATTGATCCAAACTCATATATGCCTAACCTTTTTCATTTTGTCCGTTATTATCGACATTTCTTCAGTGTGATGGACTTTGTAAGAAAACGATTTTCTATTATTATTTTTGGCAAAAACTATTTTTTAAATGGTGATACAATAATTAAACTCAGGGCATACTTGAAACCCAGAGATCATGTATAAAACATGACACAACTAATGGCTTTTGCAGATACTCAAATGTGATCCTCACCACTTATAACATATTTTTCAAAACAAATTACAAAACTCTTTTTAATACACAAAGCACTCATATTGTATTTTTTGAATGGTGAAAATTATTCATGTACATTTTTTTTTTCATGTGCAAAGGCTATATAGAAACTGCTAATTACATGTATGAAAAATAAAAACAGTAAAAAATAAAAAAACCATAGTTGGGGTGGTATTGTGACCATCTAATGGCAGCGCCCATCGAGCGACCACCAATCACTTTTTTTTTTTATCTTTTATTTCATAAAAATATTTTTTAATTTTTAATTTTTATATACATACTCCAAACGGATCTTCCACAGGTCGAGTTTGTTACTTGTTTTACAACCCATATCTAATGCACGATCTTAAAAATTAGAGCTCTTCTTCATCACCTAAAACTTCCAATTCTAGGGCTTGTGATGGTTACTCTAAAAATTATGGATGTAGAGAGAGCAGAATTTTTTTCTCAACTTTTTTGAGTGAGTTCATGAAAGATGTGTCTAGTTTCTTTTAAAACAAACGTAGTGTCTTTCTACCAGAGTTCTAAAAAGGGATAAATTCTATATTTGATTAATTAATATTTGAAAATAATTTTTAAGATTTGAAAACCGAAAAAAAAAAAAATGCAAAAGCTTACCAAATTTGTTTGCGTTTTTATTGCTTCGAGGCATTCTTATCTTGTGCTCGTTCGAATTTTTTTATTTTTTTTTTAAAAAAAGGTTAGTTGGCGTTTTGCACGTGTCCCGAACGGGGCAGAGCTACGGGTATTTCACGATGACCAACTCTCAATGGACCTTTCTACAGGGTAGGTGTAACCTCTCTCTCCTTTCCAATTATATGCTTTAAATTTGATCTTATCCGGTACCCTTATCATATTTTGTAAAGTGCTAAACTTTTAACACCTCAAACACCCCCCCTCCCCCCTTTTTTTCTAAGTACTCAGTGCTAGGATATTAGCATATCATAGTTTAAGTTTATATTATAAAGTTACAAACCTTGTACTAATTCACATGATACTTAGTGTGAATTGTCATATGCCACTATGCCTGCCCCGTCTATATGATACTTACTATTAGGGACGGATTCACGTGTGCCCAAACCTCTTTAAAGTAAGCATTTTTTTAATGCAAACTCATTATAGCCTTATAGATTTTCCCTTCTCCATACAAATTCGGGTTTCGCCCCGACCCAAGTCCGGGTTTCGTTTCTGCTTATTTATGATAAAATTTAAGCCAACTTGTGAGTTTGTAATAAAATGGGCATATCCAAATATTTTTCATCTCTGTTTCAAGAAAAAAAAAAGAAAAAAAGAAAAAGAGATGATCATGAAGTGTTACTTGTCCTTCAATATCATTGGACCTGTAAATTCAGTGTTTGTTTTCAATTAAACATTGTGCGGGACATGTGAGATATGTGTTAAAATAATCAATAAAAAGATTAGACGTAATATTACTTTTTCATAAACCCACCAAAACCATCATAAACCCTAAAACAGCTTTACAGAGGGAAAAACAGAGAAAGAAGAAAAACTATTTACTTCTCAGAAGCTTCACCCATAAACCTCGCGAGCACTTCATCATCCGATTCATCCCAATCAAACACATCACCAACGTCCACCGAATCCTTGCTCTCCGCAGCCTCCACCCACGCGCGCGCCGCCCCTTCGGTTGACCCCCACGCGACCCCGCCCCCCAGCAACCTCCCAATGCCTACCATGACCGAGGAGTCCGAGTCCGAGAACGACGACCCGCAGCTCTCCTCGTTGCCGTTGATGGTTACGTACGACGACTGGAAGACAAGCGGTGACGAGTACGGATCCTCGACGAACCTCACCGTGCTCTTCTCCACCGCGTCGTCGTCGTCGTCGCCGCCTAAGAGCTCCATCAGCTGCGACACCGTGTCTTCCTCAGCCGAGAGCCAAGCCAGAATGTCCTCGCCGCCCATACCGTCCGTGGCCGACCCGTCTCTCTTTCGCGTGTCCTCCATTTTCTGAGAGAGAGAGAGGGGTACTGAGGAGCTAGCAAGTCTTTTCAGAGAGACTTTTCTGCTTTTCGTACGGTTTGTACGGTCTGGATTTGAATGCCTCGGAAGGGTCTAGGAACTAAGACTGGGACCCACCATTTTTGGACGTATCTATTAAATTCTAGAGTGATGCTACAGGTCCGTGATTGTGAAAAATGAAAAGAAATGTCTGATGTGTAAATTATAGCCGTTCGATTGGAACCTTTTTTTCAGAGACTGATGATACGTGGGCAGTGAAGTTTGGGCGCGGGACGTGGCAGGCTCGTGTAATGGGAGAAAAGGGCGGGAAGTAGCATTGTAACAAATTACTCTGTGTCTCTTATTTTAATATATAAATATATGAAAAAAAATATATAAAAATTAGTCCTTATAATTAATTTAAATTATAAAATATTGTTACACATGTCGCATTATTATTAGGCCTGACGTGGCAAACTATTGGCCTTTGTTAAATTGGCCGACGAAAAATGGCTTCAAAGAACGATTTGTTATTTTGATCTACCCCTGAGGACCTCTGAATTATTGGTTTAGTATATCACATGAAATGGGATTTAATTTACACCAGAGTAATGATACATGTCAATCCTCATGTTTACCTTGTGTCAACATTGATGTGACTTTTAAAATTACCATTTAATCAAAAGTCAATAATGATTTATTATAAATTCAACGGTAATTTCAAAAGTCACATCAGTTTTGGTTAACACAATATTAACATAAGGTTAACATATATATTTACTATTTAATCCAACCACAGGAACTGATGTTATATCTTTTTTTATAGAGTACTGATACAAGTCATCTCACATGTCTATTTTATATCAACCAAAATTAATGTGGCTTTTAAAATTATCATTGGATCAAAAGTCAATAATGATTTATCATAAATTCAATGATAATTTTAAAAGTCACATCACTTTTAATTGATATAAAATAGACATAGTATTGACATATATATTTACTTTTCCCTTTATATAATTACAAAAACTTTACCAATTTTCAAATACAATCCATATTAATAAATGCCAATTTAATAAAAATGAAAAATATTATTGTTGGGAAATATTTCCAACACGACTGGCCCATTCTTGGACCTACATGGGCCGGCCCAATTTTGATTAGTTAAAGAAATTGGTTGATAACTGAACCAAGACCCATTGGATTCCCCGGATTGGAAGCTTATAGCCCAGTATGAAACCTCGATCTACCAAACGCCTTGGAGTCATAGAAATCTCGGTCTCGACATATTAAAGAGATTCTATCCTAAGAATACGATGTCGTATCCCCGATATCTCAAAAGGATATACATCTGGGAGTAGACTGAGTAGTCTTAAAGATTAACACTATGACTCCTAGGAATTCCAGGACAAGGTTCTTTCCCTTTCTTTGGTTAAAGAAGAGTCACATCCAACTTCCGCTACAAGTTATATTTTGATTTGACCAAGAGATTCCTAAACCCACGGGAATGTAACGTCCATAAATAGGACGACACTATTAGGTAACAAAGAGGTTTGAATCTATTGTGCTTTATTATTATGCATTATTTTTCAGATGAGAAATGCTATAGGTTCTTTCCCTTCACAGATATTGACTTTTATATCGGAGTGAAATTAGCTAGTACCTAAATTTTAGTTGTAAGCATGGATTTCAACGGCTGATCTTGGAAGGTGATGGGTCTTCGACAGTAGGGCCTTAATGGAATAGGTATGGACAACTCATGGAAGATTCGCATGCTAGATTGAACGGGCTGCAATTTTGGACAACAACTTATGTTCGTAGAGATGCTAATGAGGTAGCACAAAAGATGGCCAAATTAGTCATACAATAGTCTCTTAATTCTATTTGGTATGGGGCATGTCCCACTGCTATTCAACCACTTGTACTTGTTGAACAAGCTGATTTTTAATGGTTTAATGAGATACAGTTCCCTTCAAAAAAAGAAAAAAAAAGAAAAAAAGAGCAAGTTCTTTTTCGTCAACAACGCGTGGCACCATACCGGAAACTATATTAACAATTATTACGATAACATCTTAACAATTTAAATTAAAACTAGCTGGCCTATAGATATTTTCACTTTCACACTTTTCTACTTAACTTTTAAAATTATAAAAGGATCTAAAATATATCACTATTAAATTTTGATTAAATTTGTAATTTTAAAAGCCACGTGTGAAAGTAGAGTGTGTATAACATTACTCCATACATTTTTACAAAGTTGCTTTCTTTTCTTTCTTTTTCTTTTTTTATGAGCATTTAAAAGTTGCTTAGTGCTGCCTCTTGTTGGTCTAGAGCCAAAATCTATCAAAGTGCAAATATATGCATTCATAATCTTGCAAAATGCGTTGCTTCCTTCCTCTTCTTAGAGAGCATTCCCATTGATTCTTTGTCCATTCTGAATCTTTTGTTACATAGTGGAAAACATCCACTTTTGTATTTCTCTTTCCTTTTGTCTTGGTTAGAAAAAAAAAAAAAAAGAAAAAAAAGAAGCATTGTTTGGAATTTGAATAAATTTATAATGATAATTGATATGGGTCTCTGCAAAACAAAGAGACAACCACAGGAATAGCAATGGCTTGAAGCCAACAGGAAGCCTTTGACGGTTAAGTCGGTAATTTTGTTAGAAAGAGAGAAAATGCATTCTTTTGATGGAGAAGACGTACCTTAGTTTTTGGAGAGGAAGTGTCTTTTATTTGAGGCTCTCTAAGGTTTTTGGGCTTTTGGGGAGAATGGACCCTTGTTTAATTCGGCCCTAGCCTTTTTTCTATTTACATTAGTACCCCCTCATTCCCTTTTCCGAGTAGTCCAGCTGGTCAGGCATAGGGAATCTTGTTTTTATCAGTAATCGGAGTTTCCTCTGGCCGTTAATACAGATGGTGGAAGACTTTCCAAATGGTTAAAAGCATAATGTAGAAGGACTTATTAATCTGACCAAAAATCCTCAATAATAGAGATTTAAGCCTATTGAATGACATCCACCAAGTTGAAATCCTACTATGCTAGAAAATTAGAAATCCAAGCCTATTGTATGATATTTCCCAAATTAAGATTTCATGATATTAGAATTTTTTTTATTTTTTATTGTCATTTGAAAAGGATTGTAATTCCATTTAACCAAGAACAAAAGTTAACTGTATGGGGTAAGCTATGTCTCTAAGAGCTAGCCTCTGGTTGGGAGCCAAAGCTAGGTGCGCAGGTTGGACCTCGTTTTTTAGGGGTTAACCTCGAATTGGCCAAGGCTAGGTGCACAGGTTGGGCTGCATCATTTAAGGACTAGCCTTGGGTTAGGCCAAGGCTAAATGCGAGAGTTCAACCATGTCTCTTTAGGGCTAATCTTGAGTTCGGCCGAGACTAAGTGCACGGGTTAGACCATTTCTTTTAAAAGCTAATCTCGAGTGTTGAGACTATGTGCACAAATTGGAGTTGCCAGACTACGTATTTTAAGAAATTATCTCAAGTTGGACCAAGGCTAAGTGCGCGGATTAGACTACTTATAACCTCATGTGAACCAAAATATCTTTTAATTCATGTGAAACAAAATCCTACAATGGCAACTGCACTAAAACAATGCTATTTTTATAATATCTCATTTGGCAACTTTAATTTCACCATTCCTCATATTATTATTGCTAAATTTATACTTGATATGCAGATTTATGATAGAGATTATAGTTTGTGAATGATTTACAGTGAGATTATTATGAGCACAAAAATATAAAAATTATCCATATCTTAGAAGATTAATGACCACGCAGAAATGGTGGCAAATCTGTGCTTGCAATAATTTTAATGTACGGGCAGAGGACCAATTGGCCATGTGGGAGGAACAATTGATGGAGTTGCGCGACTGTCTGTACAGTGTGAGACTGAACTCAGAATCTGAGACAGTACGGAGGACACAAGGGTGGACTGGAGGGCCCACTTTACATGTGTGACCAATCAATTCTTGTATGTTTGACAAATGATTGAGTTGGAGTTTTCGAAAAAGTTTTGAGTTTTGATGTGATATAAAATAGAAAGAATGTTATAAATATTTTTATGAAAAAGTAAAAAAATTTTGTTTTTTAATGAATTTTTTTATTTAAATAATAATAAAAATGTTTGGTGTGACATAAAAAAAAATTGTTAAAAAGTGATTGATAAAATATAAAAATTTAAAATATATATATATATATATAAAATTTTTTGTTTTAAAAATCCAAACTACAACTCCTTGCCAAACAGCCCTGGATATTATAAATCAACAAAGATTTTCATCAATTTTATTATTTGAATTGTTAATTATTCAAAAACAATTTTAAAGAATTGTCGTGCCAACAATTCGCTTAATCTCAGCGATTGGTTTATAATTAACCATTAAAAACGAGTCACATCAGCAATCCAACCTAAGAAATAGTCAACAAAAATATAAATAAGTATCACTCAACTCCTTAAGGTGGTTTGCCCCACCCAGCCTGTTTTGAGGTGTCGACCACCGCTAATGTATGCACCTTTGAAATTATCTCATAAAAATTTAAAGTTTTCCTCCTATTTGAAAAAATTTCAACTTTTCTTTTATTTGTGTATTACTTTTTGTTCCACATTGAAAAGCTATAAAAATTATTTGTGCTTTATAAGACATTATTTTTTTTTCTTTTTTGTAGACAAGTGCTACTGGTGGGGGTGGGGGTGGGGGTGTATGCATTGTAACACACTTGCAAGAGCCATGAGCTTACCTTTTTTTTGTGTGGTTTTTGATATGTAAAAACTTTTATTCTAATAGACAAATATTTTGTTTAAATTTTACATTAAAAAAAAAAAATTGATGTTTCAAGTTCAACAGTCAAAGTCATATTTTAACAGTAAGAAATTGTTGTTTCAACAGTAATATTTTATCTAAGAGACATCTTGACATAGTTCAGCAAACTTTCATACATATTTTTATTCTATTTTCTTTAATTATGTAGTTTTCACATATTTATTTTCTAACAGATTCATTTATCTCATGTTAAACTATTATTTATTTTAAAGATTTGAAAAAAATTGTTAAAAAATAATAATTTAATATATGAATAATACTTTAACGTTGTATTCACGCACGTTTGACTCCATTTCACGACTTCGCATATATATAACTCCAGCATTCATGACTCATGAGAGTCTTTTGCTTTTATTTTCTTGGCCATTCTTCCCACATCGATAATATTGTAATTTTCAGCTCTTTAATTCATTCTTGAGATTTGTCTTGGTCCTTGTCCTTTTAGTCACCAATTATCTGTGGGAATAGAAAAAAAAAAAAGACAGTCGACAGTCGACAGATGACTAATGATGTGAATAAAGCTGATTTTTTTTTTTTTTTTTTGGTGAAAATCCATCCTTTTAAAATGCGTGCTGTCACGTGATGTTAAGGGTACTTAATGATTTTTTTGTTATAAGTTTCTTATAAAGTGATGTGAACCGTGACCCGACACTTATTATATTAATATAAAATGCAAATTTTTTTATAAAGTGATGTGAATTGTGACCTAACACTTACCACATTAATATGAAATGTAAGTTTCTTATAAGGTGATGTGGACCGTGACCCAACACTTATTACATTAGTATAAAATGAGAGCTATCGTATGACGGTCCATGTTATATTTAATGCGTTTACAAATCAACATAATAATTTACTTATTACTTACCATACTAACAAAGTCAAAGGCGGAGCAATCTTTATCTTTGAATGTGTCAAGGTTCTTGTTGAAGAATGAACTAACTGGGAATTATTTTTAGGGCTAGGGTATTTTTGAAAATTTATGTAAAATACGATTCAATTCCGGTTAAAAAAATTTGGTTATTTTTGTGTTGTCTTGTCACTAAAACGAAAGAATAGAAATGTTCATTTTATTCTATCATTTTGTATTCTTAATAATACTAATTCATATTCTTTAAGAATCACTATTCCATATACCAAACATAGCCTTCAACTTTGTTTGATGTGTTCGGTCTAGTACCCCATTGTTACTTTCATTATTCATAAAGAGGAAAGACAATCATATTGCTTTTTTTTATTAGTTTAATATATACATTATTGAGCAAGATATTATATAATTTTTTTTTATTTTTTTTAGTAAATGACTAGTTTAATATATACATTGTTAATATATACATTAGCTGCTTCCAATTCAGCTCTACCAAAGAGTCATGCCTTTTTAAGTAACCTCTCAGAATCAAGGAACATGCCTTGGCGATACCCCATAATATTGCTTTTTTGGGTACTAACAAAAGGTCTTATCATTTTTATTTTATTTTATTTTATTTTTTTTGTCTATTCAAAAGGTCTTATCACTTACAATGCCTGGGGCTGATGACGAAAGGACATCTTTCCACCACATAGCTGATAACATGCACACTCACTCAATGCATATTATATAGACTCGAGGCTTCATAGTACATAGACAACATCTTAAGAGGGCAGTTAAAAGTAATATAATTTTTAGAGAAAAGTTTACTTTAGTCTCTTAAATTTTTATGTAATTTGAAATATTTTTTTTAATAATTAAAATTTTTTATTTTGATCTCTTATATTTTTAAAATATCTCATTTAGTTATTCTTCATTAGAATTTTTTATTAAATTTTAAAGGAGTAGTACAAAAAATATTAAAATACCTTTCATTTTTTATTTTTTTTTATATAGCTTTTTTTAAATACATGGGTATTTTAAATATTTTAATATGGTTTAACGATAAAAACAAACGGAGGAGGGTTAAATAATACAAATTGAAAGTATAAAGAGCCAAAGTGAAAGAAATCAAACATCAAAATGAATATTTCAAAACATGTGAAAGTTTAGAAGGCCTCAATAAATTTTTTTCCTAATTTTATTATAAATTTTACATGATATTTATAAGTTAATTATTAAAAATATGAAATGTCACGTTATAGTTCATATAATACTTATTACATTTATAAATTAATATAATACTTGTTACGTCAGCGACTAAAACACTAATTATCATAGACAATTGCGAAATCGAACTCCAACTCTAATATTTTCCAATTACATTCTTTCGGTCTATCATTTAATCTGGTCGTTGATTTGCAATTTGGCTAATCCCTCTGTTGGAAGTGTTAGAAATATTTTGAAGTTTTATCACAAATTCATCATTATAAGCAAGACCATTAGGGCTGAAAATGAATATCGTGATAGAAACAGGACAAAAAATGTTAGTCAGCCATTATATATATAATATATCAACTACGCATGATCCTTCCAACGCAAGCAACATAAAGTGAGATATTATTTAAGGGAGGTTTTTTTTTTTTTTTTTTTTTTTTTTTTTAAAAAAAATCAAGTCTCGCGAGTGTTCTATCATGAAAAATTAATTATATTCCTTTTTTTTTATTAGTAAAAAAATCATAAAAATTTAATATATACAAAGAGTAAATAAATATCGGGATAGAAACAAGTCAAAAATGTTAGTAAACCATTATATATATATATATCAACTACTCATGATCCTTCCAATGCAATCAAACATAAAGTTAGGTGTTTTCTTAGGGAATTTTAGAATGATAATTTACGAAATAATTCATTTTGAAATAAAGTTTCGCGAGTGTTCTATCATGAAAAATTATTTCCACTTCCTTTTTTATACTTTTAAATTTAATTAATAAAAATTTAATAAAAATTTAATATAAATACAAAGAATTGTTTATTTTAATGTTATTGTCAGGAATGGGATCCTTTCCCGTTATTGTCAAGCATATCACTATCTAGTTGTTGTTTGGATGCTTTTAGCTAAGCAATTCAATTAAGATCATTAAACACTTATTAGAATGCATGAAGGAATACGACAAATATATTAAATTAATTGGGCAAACTTTAATTTGAAATACTATCGACAATATTGTGTCCACTCAATTATGGATTTTAGTAATTTGTTAAGGGATAAATATTGAGAATGAAGTGATATATAAAAGTAAAACTTCTACTAGGAATTGATAGGATACCTAACTACATAAGCTTCATTTCACATACTAATCATTAAAGTAATTTCGGCGCCGTTTTGTTAATGCGTTTTGAAAAAGTATTCTTTGTGATATAAATATAAAAATTATTTTGTGTTTTTAAGACTATTTTGTACTTGAATTATTTGTCGATTTTGGTCGATATTTTTATTTGAGAAAGAAAAAATTAAAATATATATATATATATTAACAAACAACCCAAATATATCATTTCACATTTTGGTGAAGTAGTGAGGGGGCAAATATGGTTTTATTGGGAGCAGGATCCTCTCTAGGATTTAGTTAGCGTAACTTGAGAAAAAAATTGTCATTTTAAATTTTTTTAAAACAATTCTATACTTTAATTTATACTTATTGAATTATATCAATTTCATTTGAAATAGAGATAATTTTGATCCGTTTTATTGAATGACCTCATTAATACCATCTCTAGTAGTTACAACTTTACTATCAGTTAGAGCATTCTCATCCGGCTTCTTACTATAAAAATTTTTATACTTTAAAGAGTCAAAATGAATTTTGGACAATTTTATTGCTTCTATCTGACTTTTTACTTTGAAGAAAAAAGTAATGAGCATAAAATGGCTATCTACTAGTAAGGAGCCATTTTATTCACTACTCTTATTTTTTATAATAAAATATTAATTTATCTCACTAACTTTTTTATTTTTCCAATTTTATTTATTAGAGAAAAAATAAAAAAAATTCTTAAAATATTAATATTTAAATAAAAAAAGTCAAAATAAATCTATAGTTTAGAAAACCAGATATAAGTGTTTAAAATAAGTGTTTCTTTAAAATAGAAAAAATTGATTTTACTCTCTATTTTGAGGATAAAAATAAAGAGCCGAATAAGAATGCTCACTAATTTTTTTACTCTAAATCATATACCCTAATAAACCCAATAGAAATAGAATGATAGAAAAAAAATATTCTTGAAATGTACAAGAATTTATTTCATAGTTCAAATTTTGTAATGTTGCCTTTAACGGTATACATGATAATAAGACAACATATACACCATTAAATCCGTCAAATTCGATCCGAAGCAGAAAATAAATTATCTCTATTTCAATTGAAATGGAAAGAAAAGTCAAACACAGAAGATCCTTTGGTACACTTTAATATAAACACCTATTAGAAAATGCAACATAAACAGACATCAAACGGATCCAAAGCAAGTTACAATCCCAAATTACTTCACCGTGTCTGTAATTAACACAAAACAGGACACTCTTAATTATATATTATATATCCTAACAAAAGTAAAAGGATCAAAATGACAGAATGGCCCATGAAATTCAATCAACCCACTGCAAGCAGAAGATCCACTTTACTCAAAACACCCATAAAAATGCAAGTTACTTAAACAGACATCAGTCTTTAATTACATTACCCCTAATAAGCCTAATAGAAGTTAAAAGACAGAATAACCCACGAAATTCAATCAAATCCATTGCAGGCCTGCAGGGAAGAATGGCCGTTTTGGGTCAATTTCCATTACCATGCTATGGTATTCATTTCTTCCCCTTCCTGCCATCCCCCTGATCCTGAGCACTAATAATTAGTCATCAAAAGCCGAAATGACTAGCATACCCGTAGACTTTCCAGGGGAAGAATGAACAACTAATGGGCATAATTGACCAAAACAGGAAAAAATAAAAGAAAGAAAGAAAATTAATTCCCCTTGAGCAATTCCCTGTAACGCAGAAGAGAGTCAAGCCTCTGCAACCGCAACTGCTGCTTAAACCTGTTGATAAAATCGTCAGCCTTGGCGTCCACCTCTTCGTCGTCTCCCAACGACGCCGTTTCTCTGCGCCGCGCGACGTCGTTCTCCTCCAGCCTCGATTTCTCGCTCCCTGACTTCTTCATCTTCTCCCGCGGCCTCTCCGAAGCCCCGACATCCCTGTCGGACTTGCTCCGTCTTACCACGGCGTCGTGACCCTGGCCCGGGCCAGGATCCGGGGTTTCATCTTCGGGTTCGGTTTCCATTTCCAGGACGGACGAGTCAGATCTGTAGAAAGAGGAGAGGTTGAGGGACTTGAGGTGGTCCAAAAGAGAAGGAGATCGGGCGAGTTCGGTCGGAGGATGATCCGGGTTGGCGTGTTCGGGTTGGATAAACTCTGTGACCGGGGCTGTGTTGGGTTGCTTGAACTTGTAGATAGAGAGGTTGAAGGACCTAACTCGGTCGAGCAGAGACGGGGCTCGAGCGAGTTGGTACTGTTGTTGTTGTTGTTGTTGTGGTTTTCTGTGAGAGCCGAGATGCGAGGTGAGGAAGATGGTGAGGATGGTGAGGTTGATGAAGAGGAAGAGCCAGGTGGAAGTTAACCAAGTGGCCATGAAAGCCCAAATGGAACTCATCTCAGCAAACAAACACAAACACTACACAGAGAGACAGAGAGCTGAGGGACGGGTGACGACGAAGGTTTGGTTAGCTTTATTGGGAAATATGCTTCGAGGTCCTGCCTGAGCTATCACCTATTTCCATTCTTTATTTATATTTGTTTTCCTTTAACTCGGAATAAATTTTGTTTGTTGTTTTCTTTTGGGAGTTAAAAAAGGTCATTTAATGTGACATGTGATGAAATGTTACTGAGGAATTAGTTATTTATTAATTATTACTATACGTATAATATATGTACCTCCTTTTTTTTATTATTTTATTATTATTTTTTTAAGTAAAAGAAAGGAAAAGGGCAACTACAAGTCTACAAACAAGAGTTCAAAGCTAAAAAGTAAGGGAGAGTTACGTATAATATATTAATATGTACCTTTGTGACTGTCTATGGAATATGATCTCTCTAGTAATTTTATTCATAATGGTGGAACCAAGATTTGTCACCTATGTAAATAAATACATACATAAATATATATAGTTTTTTATATGTGTGTACGCGCATGCATTTGTGTAGAATAAAAAAGAGATGTGTCTTAATTTAAATTTCATATTAAGTTATAAATCATAATAGTATACAAACGTTATATGTCGGTAAATTATTTTTTAAAAAGACCTTTCACTTTCGAATACCAAAGTTTTATAGCTTGCAATAGACATGTATAAAAATAAAAATCAATCTAAAAAAAAACTTGGCATCACCTTAATTATGCTCCACAACAATATTTCATGAAATAAAATTGATTTATCATCATCTATATTGTAAAATTTTTAACGATTTATTTATCAAAATAAATTAATAAATGATCTGATAAAAACTCATTTTCCATCTAGGGATAAAAAAATTCATCATTGACGGGGTTATAGAATAAAAATAATATTTTATAAGGATATTAAAATTTTTTTTGGGTTGCTAAGGACCCTCCAACCATTAAGGTAGGCCTGCCCCTGATTATACACCATATTTTTATTTTGTTTTTATTCTACTTTGTTGATATAGTATTGTCAATTAATTTTTGAATTTTTTTTTTAATAATGACTAATCCAAAATCTGATTGACACTATCACATCAACAAAGTGTGATAAAAATATATAATATTTCTAGTAAAGGAATAGAGTGTAACTATTTTGTAGTTAAGATTAAATTTAATAAATTTAATAAAATATATAGAGTGAATATGTTGTGTTTTAAAATAATATGACATCACCTATATTGTAGCTATCGGTGGTTGGACTATCAAACAGTCCACCCCAAAAAGTAATCCAACGCACGCACGCAATGAAGTTTAGCCTCAATTAAAAAAGCTGGCTACAGCCGATTATATTGTTAAAAAATTTAATTAACAAAAGAGTACACGTGTAAATGGATTTGTTTCAGCCTAAAATATTTTTAATACTTTTTGTCTGTTCTTAAAAAATTTAGAATATGTTTATTTAAGTGTTTTGAAAAGTCTTTTTTTTTATACCATGCACCCTAGATGCCACCCTCCTCTTCTGCCAATCCCATAAAAAAAAAAAAAAAAAAGAGTATAACTTTTTTAGAAAAATGTTTCAATTAAAAAGGGTTTTATGTTTTTTTAGGCTTAAATTAGTATTTTGCAATCATACCCTTAAACGTTAAAAAATATTAATTTAAGGTTATCATTTTTATATGGAAACAACCAAAATGTAAGTTGTAAGTTAGGTTTTTGTGTGGCTTACTCAACTGATGAAAAAGATCATGAGGAGAAGACAAAAAAAAAAAAAAACCTAGAAAAACAGCTCAACTTGATGAAAAAGATAATTAGGAGAAGACAAAAAAAACCTAGAAAAACAACTCAACTTGATGAAAAAGAGGAGAAGACAAAAAACCTAGAAAAACAAAGAGTATCAAGGATTCAAGATGATGCCAAAATGTCAAAGGATCATCTATAGTATGGGAAATGGGGAGGGTGATGTTCTGTTTAAAGCATCTCGTGCAAGATGATGTCCATCTCAGTGGTATTATATATTATGTTATGGTAATATATATATATATATATGTACTTCGTTGGTTTACTTTTGTGGAGCCAAGTACTTTTTTTAGTAAGCAAAAAAGGGGAAGGGGAATCATGGGCTTGAAGTTGTTAATATAAGGTTAGAAGTTATCTATCTTATTAAATTATAAGTATTTACAATGATAAATTTTGCTAACACTGTCGAATTATGAAAGGGACAGAATTTCAAATACGGGTTTTTCCCGACATTCAAAGGATACACATGATAATTTTATATATTAAATTGAAAGAAGTTTTTTTAATCCAAAAAATTATGTCTGAAAACAAAGTTGTTAGAAAAAGAGACTTAATGCAACTTACCTACTTCTTGATCTGATCTTGACACATGCATTCACAAGAATCAATTAATTAATTAAAAAAACGTTGGTCTAATACATAACTGGCACTCCTTGACCATGTTTGATTTTAATACATACGCAAGTTGCTATCCTTTCCCATTCGATTGAAAAAAATAATATATATATATATATATATATATATAATATCTTAGGAGAAAAAGGAGTATGTGATGTGGCCCTTCATAAAAACTTTTCGATCACACAACCTTAAGGATCATAATTCATAAACGTGGCCATCAAATTGTTAAGACACCATTAGCCGCAACAACGACCAATAAGAAGAAGCCAAGCATTATAAAGATTAGAAACAGAGGCTTGACGTATATTATCCATGACAAGACATTCAATGCGGGACAGGCTAGCTAACACTTCAATATAAATTACTATAGGTTACTTACAAATTAACTAACGTAATTATACACCTAATAATTATCACGTTACTTACAAAAAAAAAATAATAATTATCACGTTACTTATTAATAGTCCACGTGACATTTATAAAAAGCACTTATTTCTATAGAACATTGACTCTCAAAAATTGTAACCCTCACAACATTTTCCTTGAATATATTGTTACCGAAAAATTGTAACCCCCACACCATTCGACCGCTACAACCACGTCATTAAATTTTTTTTTTTTTTTTTTTTAATTCAAGTATGGGGAAAGTGGGGAAAGGGACTACAACCACGTAATTCATGCCCAAAAATATGTGGATAAGGATTAGCTTCATTTATCTTAATTCCACTGGTCATTTTATAGTTAATATTTTATTATGTTGCAATTAATGATATGTATGATGTTGTGTTATTTAAAATTTTGAGATGGCTTGATAATATATTAACAACATGATATCATGCTTATTATTAGATTCAACAAAATAAAATATTGATTATAAAATTAAAAAAAATGTTTCAACTTATATGTACGATGAGTAATGTTCGAAGAATGATTTTTTGGGTTTTTTAAAAATTAATGTAATTTTTAAAATTATTATTGAACTTGTAATAGTTGTCTATTGAATTTTAATTTAATAGTGAGTAGTTTAAAAGTCACATCATTTTTTAGATAACTCAATAAAAACTTGAGTCTTTCATCTAACATTACTTGCATAACAATAATAATATCCGACCTATCAAAGCAATTCATGGGCCAAAGTCCAAACTCCCATCATTAAAGATATTGGTTAAAAAATTTGATTTGAAATGTGAATGCAAAAATATGGGTCTAAGTTAAAGATTTGAGGAAGATACTTCAACCCTCTCATAGAATTTCTTCAATCCATTCGAGACTAACATTCATTGAAATTAATCTAAGGATCGATAATCCTCAAACATCTATTAGAAGTCTCTTTAGGTGTTCTTTTAGAATTTTTTTTAATTTTTTAAATTAAATTGAGCCCATCTTTTCATTGATAATTTTTTTTTTTAAAGAAAATTCATAAAGGGACCTCCGATAGATGACCAAGCATTCCCTTAATCTAATTGTGCACCAAAACAATTTAAAAGACGGCTTGTTTGGCCCCGCTTTTTAGAGTTGCTTTTTAGTTTTTATTTTTGTTAATTAGTAAAAAAAATAAAAGTACTAAGAAATAATTCAAAATATTTATAAAATATTCAAAATTATTCATCTTTAAGTCAAATCACAAAAAAAAAAAATAAATAAATAAAAGAAGAAAGCACCGTCGATAGAGCACTAAAAACTAATCCCATTCATCAAAGGACAAATTTTTTTGGATGAAAACATCCCTTCAACTTGAAGAGTACTCATTGCATTTAGGGACTTAATCAAAACCTTAGTCTAAGTAGTGTTCATCACATTAATTAATTACTAAAAATTGTCAGCAATTGCGGAAGAAAACCATTTACAACATGCCCATAAACAACTGTGGTTGTAGCATGAAATGTTTTACTTTGAGGGATGATTCATGGTCCAATATTCCATCCCACCTTTCTCATGTCGTTGAGAAAACGACATCCCTCATAGGTTTTATTTTATTATTATTATTATTTTTTCCTGGATAACGTCCCTCGTAGTTAATCATCTGGATTACGTGGCTTGGTTAGGGCCAAGACTTAAATATGGTTGAGAGGTCGTCCTTTTTTTTTTTTGGGTACAGGTGTGACATCACCCTTCTGTCGTCATTGACAGATATATTTAGAAGCCGAGTTTTCCCGCATTTTCTCCATTCAATGCACTAGACTAATCTTTGAGGCCATTCACAACGAGTTTTTTTTTTTTTAAATTTAATTTAAAAATTATACTTTAGGTGATTTAACTAGTACATTTTTTAAATTATTAAATATTAAACTCTTTAAATACTTCTTTATTTTAACTAAATATTATATTTTATTAATGAAACAAACTTTTAGACTATTTGTATTACAAATCTACTTTGATTAAGAGAAAAGAAGAAAAAATATGAAAGATAAATAAAATTTAAATTTTTTTAACATTCACTTATTAGCTCTTTAGATTTAAATAGAGTTTCTGATAGATGTTAAATTAAAATAAAAACTTCACAAATGCCCCACAAACTTCTACGCGATTTGAATAATTTTAAATGTTTGATTTCTCCCACTTTGGTTCCTCAAACTTTTAATTTGTCTTATTTCACCATTTCATCTGTTTTCACCGTCAAAATTTTTTGAAATTTTCAAAATATCTCTGTATTTTAAACAAAAAAATATTAAAAAAATATAAATTAATGGATATTTTGGTAATTTTTGCTAAACTCTATTAATATTTTAAAAGAAAATCATAACTGATGGGAACTTAATAAAACAAATTGAAAGTTTGAGGGGTCAAATTAAGATAAATAAAAAATTTTGAATTATTCAAATCATGTGAAAGTTAATTGGGCCTTTATGAAGTTTCTCTTAAATTTAACATTTGATAGAAATTTTATTAAATAGTAATTTTTGTGTGTTTTGTTATTTATTTTTTTTAAAGTCAAATTTAAATAACTTATTATGAATGCTAAGCAATTGACCACTTATGAGAATATCAATTTACGCGTGTGTAGCACACGCCTCTCCAACATGAGTGTGTGCTACACACTGCCAATTCAACCGTCGGTTTTCGGCCCACAGTTGTTGGTAGTTTTGTTTTAAGAACATTGTCTTTGTTAACTACCCTTAATTTGCGACGGCTTCAGTTATCTTAATGAGTCACATAATTTATTTGACCAATTCAATAGTTTTAAGTTTTATCGTACTAATTTCTTATTGTTTAAGAGCTTCTTTTTTAGGTTGCTCACCCTATATTTATATTTTTTCCTTTATTGTAATATATCATTTTGGCTGTCGAGGTTCATCAAGGGACAAATTTCGATAGATGAAAACACCCTTTTTTGAATATTTAAAAATAAAATATAATTAAAACATAGCAAAAAAAAAAAAATAGAGTCAAACTTTTTAGAGTAGTTGGGTGTTAGATAACTAGTCCACCATTAAAAATTGCTCTTAAAAGACTTCCAAACATCGGTCCAAGTACTCATTGCATCTAAGTAGTGTTCATCACATAACTAAAATGTCAGCAATTGCCGTAGAAAACCATCTACATGCAATTGCCATAAGCTTGTGGTCCGACCGTTCTGGTACGAGTACTGCAGAAAAGTTTTACTTTTAGAGATGATTCATGGTCCCATTCCGACCTTTGATGCCATTGGGAAAACGTCGTCCCTAGTACTTGTTCTCACCGGGATTAGGTGGCTTGGCTAGGGCGAAGACTTTCAGGGAATAGGATTAGTATTAAACAGGTATCTACTTCACAAGGAAACACTACTCACGGGGTCAATCAAGCAAATCATATATCAAAGAAAAGCTAATCAATTATCAAAGGCAACAGCTACAATTAAATTAATTAATTAAAAAAAAAAAGGCAACAGCTACACAATCCCATAATCAAAGGAAATCAAAATACTAATGGTCATAATATCTCGCAAGAAAATGCAAGATTCAATGGACAACACAAATAAAGAAGATTCCAACGACTAAGTGTAATCTACAAAGAAAACCAAATATTTTATTTTTATTGTATTCATTTCATTTCTTAGTATTATTTTCCTAACTCTTTGTATATATTTCGATGAAGATCAATGAAAAAAGTGTACAATATAATACCTTTAATTATCAATTTCTATAATTAGAGAAATGATAGGGGATTTATCCTTATTTTTCTTTCATATTTTTAATTCTCATAATATTTATTAAATCAATCATTTATATAGGTTTCACATATGAATTTACAAATATAATAGTGTCAATAAAAATTGAGAAGATAAGAAAATAATAATGATAAATGTCTTAACATTTTTTATTGGATTAACTTCAATTATTTGATCGAATTGTTAGAATTTAGACAAATAATAATATGAGATAACTTGTATAAAATTTCTAAATTTCAATAAATGTTGAGTTTTTGGGCACGACTTTTCATATTATCAGTAAAAATTACTATAAAAAATCAGTTGAATTATTGCAAGAGTCATGATTTATATCAGCTCAGACTGAAACAAACAGAGTTGGCTAAATCAGATGAAAAAAAAAATATATATATTTTTTTTAATATATGGGATCCACAAAATACTGTTCATAATCCTGAACTGAAACACTGTTCATTTCAGCCCAGACTTATGTTTAAAATTACCCTTATTGCAAACATCCAACCAAACAAAACAACGGGGCCCTTTTTTAAAAAATTTTGGGTACAGGTGTGACATCACCCTTCTGACGTCATTGACAGATATATTTTGGCCACCATTCGAAGCGTGAGTTTTCCCACGTTTTTTATTTTGTCATTGACGAGAATACCAATAGAAAAAGAGTATTAATGCTAAAAATAAATAAATAAATAAAAAGGCTGATTTTAATATATTTTAATTATATATCAAGTACGGAAAAAAGAAACAAATTAAGACCAGTCGGCCAGTACAGAAATAATGGCTAACCAATGTTATCCTGTCTCTTGTGCACTCACCGTCAGCTTGTTCACACTTTGTGATTTAATTTCGTTTACCAGCATGTGCCCGACTGTACGTTTTATCACCATCCCATGTGCTTCTTTATTGCTAGTGTGCCAAAAAGTATTGACCGAACGGGATTTTGTTTTCTTTTTTGTTTTTTCTTTTTCTTTAGGTATTACATGGTACAATACCATTTTTTAAATTTTTATTTATTTATTTTTTTTACAAATTATGACAGTAAATAAAAGGAGGCTTAGAAAGAATGAAGAGTAGTGTTATTAATAGTTAAGGGGGGTGGCTGTTGCTGGCCGAACAACCTACTCCAAGCAATTGATTTGGGTCGGTGTGATCAAACCACCCTTTTCTTAAGGGATGATTCTAATGCCCCCTTAACACTATCTTTTTTTTTCTTTTTTACCCTCTTTTTATTTGTTATCATAATCTGCACCGTTGAAAAGAGGCATTGCATCCTTGTAGTGCCTGAAAGAAGCAAAGGAAGAAATGGAGCCGGAGGAAAATGTGGGAGTAATGTAAAGGCGTGAGCGATAAGGTTATGATACTATGTTAAATCATTATTTATCACAAAAATTTAAATAAATAAAAAATAATAAATTTAATTATTTAATTTATATTCTAATATTGCACGAAATCTCAATCCTATTATACATTTTTTTTGCTTTTCTTAATAGTATATCTATTCTCTTAGACTTTTTATATATATATATATTTTTTTTTTCTTTTCTTTTTTATGTAAAGATATTTTATCTTGCTTAAAAAGAAATATTTATAGCATTTTCAACAAATTATCTAAAACTCCAAATTCTTTAATATTTAGCTAATCCAGCTCCAAAACTTCATTCAAACACTTCATCTTCAGATTCTTTAAACTTAGTTATTATTATAGTGTCTCTTCATATGTAAAGAGGCATTGTAGCTTCTTCATCCAATTTTTTTTTAAAATTGTTTATCTCTCATCTCTCTCTTCAATTGGCTTTTATTTCATTGATTGATGAAAAAATAATAATAAAAAAGATCGAATGACAAATAATATCTAAAGAAAATAAAGAATCTCTTAAACTATATATTCAAAAAGTAAAAGGCTCGTTTGTTCCAAGATTATACAATAATAGGATTCTCTTCATTTTCAAGTAAAATGGAGAATAATTATTTTATGGTTCAAATTAGATTCTACATTATTTAATGGTATACATGATTACACATTATTTAAAATTTTTAAATGATGTGACAACATAAATAATATATATCTTGTTAGATGTTGTAAAATATAATCTAGATTATAAAATGGTTTATCATACCTTAGGAGTGTACAAGCGGAGTGATTATTAATCGCTTATAACCAAATAACCAGATTATCGAATAACCGGACAAATCGAAAAATCAGGAAACCGGAAATAACCGCAACCGGATAACTAGTTAGGCCAATTGCGATTATTAATTTAGAAAACCGATTATTAACCGGCAGGGACGGAGCGGCGACGCGAGCCAGGAGATAAAATGAGCGTATGGGCGCAAAACCACAAACAAAATAAAGTAGGCCAAAAAAAAAAACTCTTGAGTACTGAGCCAAAAAGGGCAAAAAAAATTTTCGGGGGGAGGGGCCCAGGGCCCCCCTCCTCCGTCACCCGGCTTAAACGGATAACCCGGTTGATATATTATATTATATATAAGCTCCTGGGTCTGAGAGAGAGAGGGGGAGAGAGGAGAAGAACACGAAAGCAAAGATGAGCAGAAAAAAAAAAAAAAAACTTATCTTCACATTTTGATATGAAACAAATTTTTTCCACCCTTCTACTTCTATAAAAATGCTATTTGGGGCCTTTGTAGGCATAACTTCTCAAGGATGCCCTTGAGAAAAATCATATATATAATTAGTTTTTAACGTTATTAGTTATAATATATAATGGATCACAAGTAATATATATAAAAATATATACTTCTCATATTAGTTTTTATATAGATAGAGTATAGTATTAGTATAGTATATAAGGAATAATATATAAAAATCTAGATGAGAAGTGATTATTTTTTTTTTTTTTTTGTGATCCGATAACTTAAAACCGGTAGCCGATTAAAACATTAATTTATAACGGTTATTGAACCGGTATTTAGCAACTACAACCGGGGTTCTGGTTGCAGTTGGCCGGTTATTACCATTAATCATGAACCGTCAACCGGTTGACATCTCTATCTAGGACCTATTCCGTTGACCAAACCTGTTAGGGGGTGGCGTAGAAAGAATTAGCTACTGCCTTTTTAATAAAATAATAATAAAAAGAAGATCTACAATTTGCGTATACTGGGTATACAGACGGACTTCCTAGGCTCTAAGGTTAGACAATCTTGAAATTTGCTTGGGTTAATATCTTGTAGACGGCTAGAATTCGTCATTAGTACAGTGTTTTTCCTTGTCTTCATACATTTTCTAAACAAACTTTGGCAAAAGTCAACTCTTTATATAAGTCGATCTTTTCTATCTTGACCACGCCACTTTCGCCTAAAATAAATCTCGGAATACTCTAAAAAGAAGTTGGCATGAGAATTAGGAACCATGTGTAATCCTCTTTAAGGTGGAACTTTGTATAAAAAAGAAAATTAATAATAGAGAAAAAAAAAAAAAAAAGAACAGTGGAATTTTGATCCTATTCTATGTTGGACAACAATTTAACATCAATTTGTTTCAAACCCTGAGTTAATAAATTCTGGGCTCAATTTTCATAAAAATTAGGCTTGTTTGTGTGTTTAGTTCTTTTTGATCTAATCAATTATTCTCAATTTTTCACAAAAGTCAAAATTTTCAACAACTCAAATTTTTTCAACTCACCTCAAATTTATTCCAACCAACTCAAAAAATAATATAAAAAATATATTTTTATTTTTAAAAAAAAACTGAAGAAAACTTTTTTTTTTTTTGAGGGGTGGCTCAGCCACCCCATCAAATTTTGGGGAGTGGCCGAGCCACCTCCTAAAGTTTTCGAGGGGGTGGCCGAGGCCACCCCCAAATAGCCGTTTGGGGGGGTGGCTCGGCGCCACCTAAGAATTTAAAATA